>PISX010002292.1:0-165196 GCA_004024625.1 Mellivora capensis
TTGGGGGCATAGATATTTACAATTGTTAGATCATCTTGGTGGATAGTCCCTTTAAGAATGATGTAGTGTCCTTCTGTATCTCTGACTACAGTCTTTAGTTTAAAATCTAATTTATCTGATATGAGAATTGCTACCCTGGCCTTCTTTTGAGGCCCATTGGCATGAAAGATGTTTCTCCATCCCTTCACTTTCAATCTGGATGTATCCTTAGGTTCGAAATGGGTCTCCTGTAGACAACATATGGATGGGTCCTGTTGTTTTATCCGATCTGCAACCCTGTGTCATTTTATGGGTGCATTTAGGCCATTCACATTGAGAGTGATTATTGATAGATACGTTTTTCTTGACATCGTGTTACCTTTGAAGTCTTTCTTTCTGTAGATTGTCTCTATATTTCCGTACAATGATATTCTTGGGGTTTTTCCTCTTTTATAGAACCCCCCTTAATATCTCCTGCAATGTCAGCTTGGTGTTTGCAAACTCTTTTAAGCCTTGCCGGTCTTGGAAACTCTTTATCTCTCCATCCATTTTGAATGTCAGTCTTGCTGGATAAAGTATTCTTGGCTGCATGTTCTTCTCATTTAGTGCCCTGAATATATCCTGCCAGCCCTTTCTGGCTTGCCAGGTTGCTGTGGACAGGTCTGACGTTATTCTGATGGACTTTCCTCTGTACGTAAGGAGCTTCTTTGTCCTAGCTGCCTTCAAGAGAGTTTCTCTAGAATTATAATTCCTCATTCTTACTATCAGGTGTCTCGAGGTGTTTCGAGAATCTAAAATCTTGGTGGGGGGACTGTTCTGCCTCTAGTACATGAACGCTGTTTCCATTTGCAATATTTGGACAATTTTCATGAAGAACGTGTTCGACAATATCTTCTAGACTTCTTTCTTTCTCCTCCCCTTCAGGTATTCCAATAATTCTGACGTTGGAACGTTTCATGGCATCATTTATTTCCCTGATTCTGTTTTCGTGGCTTCTAAGCTGTTTGTTCCAGGCTTCCTCCTGATCCTTTCTCTCCATCTGTTTGTCCTCCAGATCACTAATTCTATCTTCTGTCTCAGTTACCCTAGCTTTTAGAGAATTTAGATTAGATTGGAACTCATTGAGAGCCTTGTGAACATCATCCCTGGTGGCTTTCAGTTCTGCCCTAATATTGTGAACATCATCCCTGGTGGCTTTCAGTTCTGCCCTAATCAATTCCGTTTGGTCGTCCATGACTTTCTCCAACCTAGCTATTGCCTGGATAATTGTTAGCCCTAGCCCAACCCCCTGCTTCCCTGACTTCTGTCTTGTATGCCACCTCCCTCATTTCCTACTACCACTTTTCTTGCCATTTTGTACGATCCTTTTTTGATCCACATCATAAGAGAGATTCTCGGTTTCTTTAGCTAAAATCCCCTTTTCCTTTGCAGCTGGATCAATGCTATTTTAAAACAACAACAACAACAAGTGCCTGGGTAGCTCAGTCCATTAAATGTCTGCCTTCCTAGGATCTGGGATAGAGTCCTACATCAGGCTCCCTGCTAAGCAGGGAACTTGCCTCTCCCTCTCCCTTTGCCCCTCCCTCCCCGCTCATGCACACAAGCTCTCTCTCTCCCTCAAATAAATAAGATCTTTTGAAAGAAATTTAAAAGAATAATAAAACAACAACAATGTCAGGAAGAGTAAATGAGAATCTGATGAAAGCAATTGTCTGCAGAAGGTGATAGAAATGAAATGGGAGTGTTAGGGATGAGACTTCCCCATGTACAGACCTTTTTGTATACTTTTCAATCATTTTAAATATTTTATAGGTTTCAAAGATAAAGCTAAATCAACAACTAAGTCTACAGAAAATCATATAGAAAAAATAATTCAAGTAATTTGGGACATAGCTCCCTGACTCCACACCCTTCATGGGATATGTCCTAGAGAGAAAAAAAAGAACTACAAGGAAGGCTCACAACTGACTTAGGAGGCTTGTTGTTAGTAGCATTTCTGGTCCAGTAATCCTAAAGTGGTTTCTTGTGCATTGTGGGTTAGAGAAAATTGGTAAGTACATTGTTGAGAAGCAAGTTCTTACCGTATGGGAAAGGAAGTGTCAATATGGAATGTGGGAAGAGGAGGAAGGAAGGACTGTGGTTTGGATCTGCATTGGAAATACCAAAGTGAATTCAGGACTTTTTTTTTTTTTTTTTTTTAAGTATTTCCAGGCTCAGTCCACTGAAAAGGCCTGGAAATAACAATACCCCAACAATAATGAGCACAATAAGTCCCCAGATCTTGTTTGTTTGTTTTTTTTTAAAGACCATTCTCCTTTAAAAGGAATGAGACAGGACTCCTTGAGTACATGCCTGATTCAGCAGAGAAAGTACAAAATGTGCCTAGAACCTTTATACTAAAGATTCAGAAAGTCCTGAAACTCTAATGAAGACAGGACAAAGGAACCCAGGAGCCAAACTGAAGGGGTTCCCAGTGACCAAATTTAGAACAATTTGAGCTTTCACATTTGGAGGTCTCTTCATTCTTTTCTATTAATTTATTTTAGATTTTATTTAAATTCAAGTTAGTTCACATATAATGTATTATTAGTGTCAGGGATAGAATTTAGTGATTTATCAGTCACCTATAACACCCAGTTTGAGCTTTAGTATTTGTAATGAATTATGACATATTCAATTTTTTTAAAAAAATCTTTGAATTCATGGTGATATTCAAAGGCTGGAAAACTCTATAAAACAAAGTCTATCCATGAAGTAGAAGGAAAGGTAGAATGAGAAAATTACCATCTACCATATTACAGTGTTGTAATCTGCTTGGCGAAGGATCAGGGATGTACTCTCATACGACTGGGTAAGAGGTTGGTAAGATAGTCATACAGTCAAAACTGATCCCCTCAGATTACTTACTAATTTAGAAGGTACAATGGAGAAATATGGCAGACACCACTTAAACACACAATGAATTTGGTGTGATTAACAGCACGACCGAATGGCATGAAATGAGCCCCTATGTGTTACGGTGGGAAGTACACCCCACCCATGCAGTGCTCTTACTGACGTGTTTAACCCTAATTCAGTCAGAGAAAACAAACAAAGAGATGCGGACGATGGAATATAGAATGTGCCACAGCTGAAATGACATAGATTATTCAAAAATGTCAATGTCAAGAAAGACAAAAAGTTGGAGAGAACTATTCTAGATTCAAGGACAATGAAGAGACTTGCAACGAATTGAATGGGGTGGGGGGAGCCACAAAGGACATTCTGGAGACAATACAGTAAATTTGAGTAGGGATGGTATATTATGTAATATTTCACTGCTACATTTCTGAAGTGTGAGATGATATTGTAGTTCTGTAGGAAAATAAATACCTTTGCAGAAGTATTACACAAGTGTGCAGAAATATTTAAGGGTTAAGTATTATGACACCTACAACTTACACTCCAATAATCCAGATTTTTTTTAATTCATATATGCATAGGGGCACTCCAGTGGCTCAATCTGTTAAGGATCTGACTCTTGACTCAGGTCATGATCCTAGGGTTGTGGGATGGAGGCCCACACTCAGCACAGTCTGTTGAAATTCTCTCTCCCTCTCCCTCTGCCCCTCCCCACTGCTAAGTAAATAAATAAATAAACAAATAAATAAATAAATAAAATCTTTTTAAAAATAAAATGCATACGTGTGTATAGAGACCGTGTATAGACACACACGCACATTTGGAAAGAGAGAGGTTGGTATGTATGGCTAATATAAGTAAAGTGAACGGTACTAGGTGTTCATTGTACCCTTCTTTCAGTTGATCTGTAGCTTTGACCTTTTTCTAAACTGGAAGTTGACATAGGAAATGCTCAGGCCCCACTTAAAACCCTTCAAATCAAAATCTGTAGCTTCTGGAGGAAGCATTTACGGAGCAGCCAGGGTTGAGAACCGCTGAACTGTGTTATTCGTGATGGCCTCTTTCGCACCTACCATCAGCCCTGAGCCTCTGCAAGTAAGTCCCTCAAAGGCCACAGGAGCACCTGAGTCTCTGCCAGCCACTGCAGCTCTGCCTCAGAAGCTCAGACAGAGGAAGAGAGTCAAAGCCCTTGTAGACGTTTCTATGGAGCCTAGGAACTCCGGTCACTTTTAGGTCCTTCCAGCTCCCTCAAGGCAAAGGCTTCTCCCTTTAGGGAGGGCCTTCTCCAGCACCTCTGCCCCCGGAGGCCCCCTCCGGCTTGTCTGGCAGGGCTGCATCTGAGAACCCCAAGGCCAGAAGCTGTGTCGTCCTCCCCCTATGCCGGCGGGGCCTCCAGCAAGGACCTGGCCTGGAGGGCTCACCCACACTGCCTCCCCTACCATCACCCTTGGTGGGGGACAGTGAGTAAGCTCATGAAAGGATTCCTGAAAAAAATCCAGAGGCAGAGGGTCAAAGGAGAAAAGAGAGGAGGGTGGGAAGAAAAAGGCTACTCCCAGAGAGTGGTCACCTTCACTCACTCAGGGGCACTTTTTAGAAGCAAGATGGGGGGAGGCTGCAACAGTGTTCTGCCCCTCAGGTCTCCAATAGCCCAGCCTCCTGAGCATGACTACTGTCATGCTAATTTTATGCCACAACTACAAGACCCAGAGGGGCTGATTACCTTGCCCAGCACAGCTTGAACCCTTGCAATCTGGGACCAAAGCCTACAGTCTTAACTGCTGTGTTGTAGCTTACTGCCCTCCATAGGGTGGTTTTAAGGGAAGGGGAGGGAAGCAAGAGTTTAGTACTTATCAAGCACATCCTAACACATTATCTTGTTGAATTCTCTCTGCAATTCTATGAAGTAGGTCTTATCTTCCTTTGACAAAGCTGAAGAAACGGATTCTGAGATAAAGGAGCTCAGTTCAGTCTTGTCGCACAAGCTAAAAGGCACCACCATTTGCACTGTGCTCTGGGTGAACGGCTCTCAAATTCTGCTGAGGACCAGACAGACGCCCTCTGGAGTTGTGCAGGGCCCAGAGTCACTTGCCTAGGGTTGCACCATCAGTCTGTGATGGTCCCGGGATGGAAGACCAGGATCTCTCCAACCTCAGACACTTTCCAGCGCACCGGCTGCCTCCCCATCCCCTCAAGTGCTGCCAGACACCTCTCTGCCAGGAACAGACTCCCTTTGTGCAAGAAGTGCGCGTGCGAGTCCCCCAGGGCGACCTCAGAGGCCCCAGGCTCTTCTACACAGACCTCAGCTAGTCAAAGTGTGGGAACTTTTCCTAGTCAGGAAGGTATGTGGGGAGGGGGTTGAAGAAGGAGAGGCAGGAAATTCTGATACACACCTCCCCCAACTGCACACACTTGGGTCATGGTGGGCACAGCTAGGGTGACTGAGTTGTCCCAGTCTTCCCACGTCCTGGGAACCCCTCAGTCCCAGCAAACAGAGATAGTTGATGTCTTAGTCAGCTCTGGTTGCAGTAACAACATACCATTCACAGGAAACTTAAACAGCAGAAATGTATATCTCACGCTTCTGGAGCCTGGGAAGTTCAAGATCAAGGACCCGGCGGACTGGGTTTCTGGTAAGAACTATCCTCCTCATTGTGTGCTCACATGGCTTTTCCTTCACACAGGCACATGAGAGTGGGAGGAGGTGGGGGGCAACGCTCTGGTGTCTCTAGATGCCCTAGATGCCCTACTCTGGAAGTGAGGGAGAGGTGGGCACATGGAATACAGACCGACAAGCTGTGTGGCTTCTCTGTGCTTCCTTCAGTTGCTTTACCTGTAAAATGAGGGTGGTGAAGCCTACATCACAGAACGGCTGTAAGGGTTAAAAAAAAAAAAAAAAAAAAAAGCTATATCTTAAGTGACCAGCACCTAGCAGGTATCAGTACGTGGTAGCAATACATCCTTCCTCTCGCTCACCCTCTTGCATGCTTTGATTCGTTCCATAAGTATTTATTGAATAATGACCATGTTGTAGGCGCTGGGGATGCAGCAGTCCATAGAACGAAGTCTCTGCCTCCCGGAAGCTGACATCGTGGTCCCGGGAAGCAAAGAGACAAACAATGCATAATAGCAACAAAAATGTCAGAAGGTGACAGAGATGGGAATGGAGGCCCAGAGGGGCAGCTGAGGGACAAGTCTGGAGTCCAGAGAGTGGGGTCAGGAACATGCACTCGGGGGCCCTCATAGTCAAGGAGATCTTTAAAGGCCAGGGACTCGGAGAGAAGGGACAAAGAAGAAGCAGCAGAAGGGACTAGCTGAGGTGGCCAGCTATAGCATGGAGACGTCCAGGGAGAGGTGCCCTAGGAGCCCAGACCGGACAAGATCCAAGAGGAAAGAGAGGGAAGGGTGGATAGGGGACAGTGAGTGTAGCAGCTCCCCGTGCAAGGGTCGCTGACCTCGGTGAAGTACCCCAGCCACAGGGAGAAGCCCCACTGGCATGTTTGGGTTCCTTTTGTCTCTGCATCTCCCCAACACATAACTCGTTCTCAGCCAAAATCCACCCAACTGAAAGCGGTCGAAATGCCTTTCTGCTTACAGCTGGGGCGAGGGTCAATGATCCCCTGCCTTGTCGGGCTCTTGCTCGAGGCTCCAGAGGCTCCAGCAAGGGCGAGCCCACCATCCCAAGTCCTCCGCTCTGACAAGGTCAGTATGCGTGTCCAGTGAGGCTTCTGACGGCCTCCCACGACAGGAGGGTCATGTGGGTGTTCCTGGGTCCCTGACTGCCCAAAGGAAAGAAGACACCAATGCTCAAGAGCAGGAGGAGGACCTGGCTGAGACAGAGGAAGGCACTGAAGTCATGAACAGTAACAAAGTAACAACGGAAACAACAGCAACAGCGATCGGGACGGGAACGCAGCTCTTACACAGAGCCAGGCAGCCGGCCGAGCGCCGCACACCTGCTGACATTGTCTCCGGGCTTCCCACTGCTCGGTCCACCCTTGGTCACCCCGCAAGGCCAGCCCTCAGATCTCACTCCCCACGGTCAGCACTAAGGCTGGCCTTCCTCAACCACCACGCGAAGCTTCATCATGGAAGCTTCCAGAGGACGGGCGCAGTAATGTCAGAAGCCAGAGACAAAGCACGCCCGGCTCTGCCCTCTCCTTCTGGGCCTTCTGCTCCTCCGCCCCCTGAATGACCTGGGCCTTCCCCTCTGCCCTTCGCACATCACTGTCGCTAGCACTGTTTCCCTTAGCCTGCGCCGCCACGGAGGCAGGCGTTTCCTCAGCTCACTCCTGACCCTGTCAGCAGCCTCTCAGCCAACCTTCTCCCAGAGACAGGTGCTCACATGGTATGATTTTAGAGGACAGAACACACACACACACACACACACACACACACGCGCCCATGCCCATAGGCACACACACTTATGCGTATGCCCATTTGCAAACACAGATACACACAGTCCTATATGCACACACAAACACACACACCCATACCACACACACTTATGCACATGCCCATATGCACAAGCACTCCCATATGCACACACAAACATACAAATACATGCCCGTATGCACATACACATACACAAACATACATACATACACATGCTCCCATATGCACACGCACATATACATACATGCACATATGCCCACACGCATGCCAAATGCACACACACATAAGCAAACACAGATACACACCCATTTGCACAACACACACACTCCCGTATGCACGCAGAAACACACATGCACATGCCTATATGCGCACATAAACACACACACATACACACACATTCGCCCCTCCGAAAGATCTCCCCCACTGACTCACCCCAGCACCTGAAATCCCACCATGTTAAGGTCCAGTGGAGGCCTGTGCAGTTGTGGCTGTTACTATAAATACTGAATGGGAGGGAAGCTGGGATTTAAAAGCTGGGGCAATGGAGGGATCAAATGTGCTGGTGGAGGGAGAAATAGGTGGGACAAGCTGAGTCTTTCCAGAGGAAATACAGCCCCGGGTGGTAGGCAAAGGGAAAGGGGCAAAGGATAGAAGCCAAGCACGGAGATGGAAGGAGTCAGAAAGCTCATTTTCTATTCTCTGAAAAATGTGGCTTAGTGTAGTGATTGAGCGTGACATCAAACAAGGGCTCGAATCCCAGCGGTGCCATTTACTAATTATGTGGTCTTACAAACTTACTCAATCCCATTAGCTCCATTTCTGTATCCTTAAAATGAGTAGAATGACAGTACGCATCTTGCATACTGCTGTCAGGAGGCTTCGACAAGGTAATCCATGAAAGGTGCTTAGCCCAGTTCCCAGCACTGAAAACATGTACAGCAAACATTTAATATTACTAATATTTAACTGAAGGCTGCTGCCCGCCTGCCTCCACCATCAGTTCCACCTGTGAGCTTCCTCTGGAGTCTGCCAAGGCTCTTAGGGTTCATCGATGCTCTGGGTATGAATCACTTATAAATAGATACTCTAGTGTCTTCTGTTTGAGGAAAACATCTCCCCCTCCTCCAGTGGCAACATCTAGTGACCCCAAGTGAGGAAAGGAGGGAGCACAAGAAGACAAGAAGGCTCGCCGTGCCTGCGGCCAGAGGACTGTGTTCCAGCAGCGCACCCTGCTTTCCCTGAGTTTGGCACCTGTTCTGATCTGTTGTGGTGCAGAGGAAGGAGCACTGGGGCAATATAAGTTGAAACAACCACTACAGAGAGTGAAGTGCTCTCACAACTCTCAAATTTCCAAATGCACATCCCCTTTGACCCAAAAACTTGGCCTCCGTGATTTATTTTTTTTTACAGAGACGAAAATGATGTAAGCCTAAGGTTATTCACTGCAGAATTATTTGTTACAACAGAAATTGGAAACAATCTAAATATCCATTATTTTTCCAATAAATTATGGTCCATCGTTACTGTGGAATATTAAGCAACTGTAGAAAATTATGAAGACATTTCTATAAATTGATTATGAAAACATCTCAAAATCCATTGTTAAGTGAAGGAGGAAGAGTACAGAAGACAGTGGGAAAAGTGAGAAAAAGCCATAGAGTCCCATATCTAGTTAATATCCTTGGAATAACTCAGGAAGAAAACTGAAGAAATTACAATATTGTCTCTGAGGAAGAGAACCAAGGAGCCAAAAGACAAGACAGTCACTGACTTCTCTTTTATATATTTTGAATTTTAAAATGTTGAAAATACATAGATTTTCACTTAACAGCACTGGACCTGGAGTCAAACCTGAGTTCAAAACCCAAATCCACTAGTTGTGGTGAAACAGGTCACCTTACTCGCTGGGAGCCTTGATTTTTCCATATGTGAAATGATGGTGAGAATAATATCTTTATTGTAAGTAGGTGTGAGCATTCACTGAGACTGCTGGGTTTTAAATAAAATATCCTATTTGGAAGTGGCTGCAACAAAGACAGCTTTTAATAAATGTAAGATAAATATGACTTTATTTCCTCTTACTTGCCTAGGACAGCACTTCAAGGTAGGGTTAGAGACTGACAGCACCTGGAACAAAAGAGAAGTGAAAGTACAAAGTGTCTGTCTCACAAGGAGAGGAGGGTGGCAGGTCCCTTTGTGCATGTGTGCTGTTCACAGTACCATGGTTTGCAGTGGGCAGTCCCCATCAGTAGGTCACTGGATCCTCAGAAAGGATGCTGGAACATAAACAAGACAGAGAGGCATGGCCCTGTTTTACACTGTTCCAGGGCGCTATATAAAGAGGCTCCATGTCATTATCAAGCAGACATGAATGGACAGGCACCATGTGAAAGTTGAGGGGATGTGGTTCTGGGGAGAAAACAGAATATGTTCACGCTGCTCATTTAATCATCCTGGGCTTCAGTGTGTATGTCCACACTATGGAGTTCACCCTAATACTTAATTTGTAGGATGTTAGGTGAATTAGGGCTTCAAGCACTAGGACAAGTACTTGGGAGAAGCTCAATCTACGGGGGTTACCATTTTTGTGGGGGATTATTCTTTGAGAGGTTAGCATGGGTGGGTGCCCAAAAGATGCCATAACAACTCACATAAAGAATCTTTGCCTTCAAAGAATTCACGGTCTAATAAGAGAGACAGACAGACATAGAGAAATAGATGTCAGCAGGAGTATAGTTCTCTCTCTCCAACCAATCTTAAATAAAATCCTGATTTGCACGTATGTACTTCTGTATATTATGGTCTCATTATACATGCAACATGAGTTCCTCCCATTGACTGTGATTAAAAAGGAAAGACATGGGGAGGGGGGTGGGGGAAAAGGTGGTAAGACAGATGCAAAACAGGAGAGATCCTTGAAAAGATAATTGAAGTTGAGGAAGAGTCACAAGGGGCCTCTGAGGAGCTTCCCTTCCATAGCATCTATGAGGAGGGGCACAGGGAACATGAATCAATGAGGCTGGTGGCAGAGATACCGACACAGAGCTATCGCAGGCAAGTGTCCTAGGGAGGGGAGCTGAGAATTGTAGCCTCCATGTGCTGAGGTTCCCCTACTTTTTTCTCCCCCTTTCTTAATAGCTATTCTGGAGGCTGAGTCAACAACCCCAAGTTGGAAAGCTAAAAGGCATGGACACCAGGATACTGGTAATATAACAGAAGATAGTGCACATGCTCTGCTGGGAACGATCTCATCTCATCCGCAAGACAACACTGAGAGCAGCTACTACTTTTATTATCCCCATTCTACAGATGGGGTGACAGGCTCAGAGAGATTAAGACATCATTCCTGCCCAAGGTCACCTGGCTACCCAGCGCAGAAGCCAGGATTTGCAAGCAGGTCTGTCAGATGACGAAACTCATGTTCTTCCTCACTGCATGGTAGGTTTTAAACATTCTCGTGCCTGCCACGAAGCTAAAGATATTTAGATGTGGTGGTGGTGAGCTGGGAATATGTGCTTGTGATAAAATATTGCTGAATTATGCAAAAAGACATACCAAAAGATGAGTATTTGCAAAAACTGTTGAAATCTGAGTAGGGTCTGTGGTCTGGCTGATTGTATTGGGCCAATGTTAATTTTCTGATTTTGTTGATACACTACAGTTGTAAGATGTCATGACAGCAGCAGTGGGTTCTGAATCTGTTGGAGCTCTCTGGACATTTTGTGCAACTTCTTAGAAGTCTACAGTTTGTTCAGAGTGAAAAATTGGGGTGCCTGGGTGGTTCAGTTGGCTAACCATCCAGCTCTTGGCTTCTGCCCAGGTCATGATCTCAGGGCCATGGGATCAAGCCTCCTGTCAGGCTCCATGCTCAGCAAGAACTCTCCTTGTCCCTCACCCTCACTCAATCTCCTTCAAATAAATAAATCAATCAAATCCTTTTTTAATAGTGACAAGCCGAAAATACATACACACACAAACATATGTATATTGTTTGCTAGGATTGCCAAACATATGTACAACATATATGTACATATATATACATACACACACACACACACACACATACATACATACAGAAACACTCTGTTGAAAATATAGGGCCAGGGTGGGTGTGAGGAGATTCGAGATAGTTCCTAGCCAGTAAAGAATAACACAAAAACATCATAGCACAGGGGTAGCCATATTCACCAAACTAAGAAGAATAAAATACCATAGCTGTTCCTTATTGAGGAGAGTCTTATTCTTGGGTAACTTTGTTTTAAGGAAACCGAAGTTTTCCAGCATTACTTGTCCATAAGAGGGCTCACAATTACAGATGTTACCCATGTTTCACCAGTTTTCACCTCTCCTTGCTATTACAGAGTTTCTACACAACCCCAAATCCTACCAAGTAATTGCTGAGAGGTTTCTCCCAGCACAAGGTTTCTTGCACAAGCCCACTGGTTCTGTTCACTCCCATCCCATCTGCAGATGCCCTTTGTCCTCAGGCACTCCAGAGCATTGCTTCCCAGGGTCCCTTCCACCAGGTGTGAAGGTCACCAGGGCTTGGTCCCAAGAAGCTGCCTCCTGATATCAGAAAACCCAACCAGGTCCCCCAGACTCTCCTGGTCTGAAGGCCCTCAACATTTCATGAAGGAAGAGGGCAGATGCCTGCTCCAGGCCATGCTTGATCACCTGGGCACCAGAGCAGAGCAGCCCATGTCCAGCAGAGCCCTTCTGAAAATCACTCCTGAGCTCTCCACTAAGAGATTCAGAGAAGAATGCAGAGTTCTAAGACATGGTCCTACTAGAACTAACATTTACTGAGCATTTACTATGTGCCAGGCCCAGTGCCAAGCAGTTCTTGTGGGCAAATTCATTTAATTCTAACTGATAAGTCGGCTGCCATAACAAAGAGACCTGACAATAACCTAGTGGCTTAAAGTAGTCAGAAGTATATTTCTAGCTCACATAACATCTGAGGGAGACTTCCTGGTCAGGAGGCAGCTCTGCTTTAAGCAGAGAGTCAGTGACCCAGGCGCTCTCCATCCCCCAAGGCGTGGCCCTCATTCCATGGAGAAAGCTGTTTCTGTGTCTGTTTGCAACAAATAAAAAGGAGAAAGGGAGCATGCAGGTGGCATGCTGATTGCCCCAGAGCCCTGGGTCTGGCAGCTGCCTACATCATTGTACCCACATTCCGTTGCTGGAAACTTCATCACACAGCTTCACCAAACTGCAGGGAGACTGAGAAGTGGGTGCCCAATACTATGCTTTCACAGTGAAAAAGTGGGAATCATGTTCTGGTGGATAACTTCAGCCTGCTGTACCCTTCCTCACACTTTGTCCCAAAGATGCTCATCTAGATAAATGCTCGCCCTAGGTAATAGCTATCTGATCTGACAAACTAATTTTAGCCATTAAGGTAGAGCTGGACCCCTTTCAGATAAAACGTGTGTTTCGCATGTTTTATTAACAGGGATCTAATGGAGATGCAGGACTTAACCCAGAGATACAGCTCTAACAAGGTGGGGATAGGGGCAGACCTTTTCAAGTGGCAGCACAGTCCAGAGGCTTGGATATGAGTCCAGGGCCTTCACTTAGGAAGATCACTGAACCCCCCAGCCCTCAGTTCTCTGCAGAAGAGAATCCGGGAAGGTAATGAATGTGTCATGGTCTATTAAGCTGAGAAGTGCTGCCAGGTCTAAGATTATTTTGGTTGGAGGGGACCTGCACATCCTACCACCACAGCTGCTCTTTGGGAAGGCCACAGGTGTCTCTTCCCAAGGTCGGGCTTGGGATGAACAGGTTTCCAAAGGTGAACCTGAAGAAGCTCGGCAGGAATGCTCCCCTGTGTCTGTGTGTGTGAGCTGCTTCAGCCAGCTGGGCAGCTAGTCATTTATCCACATGGATGACTTGATTTTTGATTGAGTTAACAAGTACTTATTGAACACAATTTCCTGAAGGCCTGCAGCAAATTAGATGCTATATAGGTATATGGGAACCCTATAAATTTTTACAACCCCGCATTCTTCAAATATTGGGATAGTATAAGATAGCTGAGGAGGAAGGGGAGGGAAGAGCAAACACTAGAGAAGGGGGAGCCGTGGGGAGGTGAGTGAGAGGAGAGGAAAGGATGGTTGGTCCTTCTTGTTTCCAGGCACCAATGAGTGTGTTCACCAATGAGAACAAACCAACCCATCGCGCAAATTACTAAAATACATAATCTGTCCTCGTCTGAGTGCTTCTTAAGTACCAGGCACTATGCTAAGTGTTTTCTCTACACTATCTCGTTTAACTCTGACACCCCCGAAGGCTGGTGCTATTACTGTGGCACTCTTGTTAGCCCATTTTACAGATGTAGAAATGGAGGCAGATAGATGTCAAGCAACTCACTCGAGGCCACACAGCTATTAAAAGACACACTCGGGTTTGAAACCCAGGCCTGATTCCTGACACTGTACTCTAACCATGGTGGCTGACTTACACTTGTCAGCCATAGACCTCAGTCTCCTCATTTGTGAAATGGGGCCAATAAAACCAGCTCTGTTTGCCTCACAGTGTTTTTGTGAGGAACCACTGAGAAATGATTGCCAAAGTGTTCTGTAAATTTACAGAGCCTCATGAAAAAGGATTAAACAGCATTGCTCCAAGTTTTGCCAAGATTATTCTACTTTAGAGAACAAAACAATTAGGAGTAGAAAGGTTAAAATAAGCCTCCTGTACTCAGAAACAACTTTGGAGGAAGGATGTTGTTGACTCACCTGGCAGAGAACAGTTCCAAGCAGAAGAACTCAGAGTTGTTTTATCCCTGACCACCTCATCAGAACATCTAGGAATCAACAGTGCAGCCATCATGGTGTTGAGGACTCTCAACAAGGCCTGTGGGAAACCCCACACAGAAAGGAACTGAGGCCTCTGGCCAATAACCAGCCCCATCTTGTCAGTTATGTGAATGGGTCACTGTGGAACTGGATCCTTCAGCCCCAGTCAAACCTTCAGATGATGCAGGCTCAAGAGAGACCCTGAACCAAAAACTGTTCCTTAATTCCTGACCAATAGAAACTGTGAGAGATAATAAATGATCATTGTTTTTAAGCCACCAAGTTTGGGGGTAATTTGTTACACAATAATGGATAACAAATACATTGTCTATGCTATTTCATGGCTTAAGTATAAGATTAAGGGATATTAATCAGAGTTCTTGATTCCAAGCAAGAAAAACCAATTCTGGAAAATGTGAGCCAGAACGGAATTTTCTGGAAAGGCCCACTGGTAACCTGGGCAACAGAACTCCAGTCCTGGTTCAGAAAAAGGAAGAGCCAGGTAGCCACACCTTCATGGTTCTGAAGAGCCATTAACCATCCCACACATCCTATCTTAGTACAGGCTGCTGACAGGATACCAGAATAGCATAACATAATATAAAAGAATACCATAGACTAGGGGCCTTAAACAACAAATGTTTATTTCTTACAGTTCTGGAGGCTGAAAGTCTAAGACCAAGGTGCTGGCAATTTGTTGCCTGGTGAGACTTACCTACTTGGTTTCAGATGGCCATCTTCTTGTGGTATCCTCACATGGTGGATAGTGGAAAGAGTGGAAACAAGAATTCCTGTGTGTCTTTTAGGGGCACTAAACCTATTCAAGAGGGTTCCACCATCATTATCTAATTACCCCAAAACCCCATCTCCTAATACCATCACATTGGAGGTTCAGATTTCAACACATGAATTTCAAGGGGACACAAACATTCAGTCCACAGCACATCCTCAGTATAATGTCTCAGGATGCCGTGTCTGGAGTGATAGTGACATAGATCATATCCCAGCCCCCAGCTACACCAAGGGCAGGCAAGAAAGGGTTTGCCTCCTTTGGTATTATATCTCTCTGAGACTATTCTCTGAGACTAGGGAAAGATGATTCCTAAAAGGAAACTGGGGTGCTGTTGGAGAAGAGGATGGGATTCTCTGCAGCAAAATCAATAATTTTCCACCCCAGGGGTCACTGCATGGTGTTACAAAGAGGGAAGTCTCAAATATCAAACCAGACCACATGTAAGAAGTGAGCTAAATGCTTTGTATTCATAATCTCATTAATCCCTACAACAGTCTTTCAAGGAGAATAGTATTGCCCCCCCCCCTTATCCAGACAAGGAGATAGAGTTTCAGATACATTAAGTGACTTGCCCAGGTCTTCATGGGAAGTGATGGAGCTAGTTTTCAAATTCAAGTCCATGGGTTTCTAGAGTCCTTACTTGTCCCATATTGTCAGGCTTCCAATACGGGACCCTATGAGAATGGAAACACGTTCTGCTTTGATGAAATCAAACAAGTTGAAAAGAGTTTATCAAGGGAAAGAAACAAAGGCTGAAGTGGGGTAGAGGGGTCACGTTATCTGCTTTTAAGACGGACTATATCTGAATCATATCTGACCAATTTGGCCCAGAAAGAAGGTGGTGGTCATAGGCAGAAAGGATGGCACAGACACATAAAGGAGATCTTCCAGAAATTGAAGCTTTCCAAGAGCTCAGGTCTTACGACTGAAAATAGTCCACTTCTGCCACATAGCCACAGATGGTCTCTTCAGCCATAGCTCAGAAAGTCAATTTTGAGGAAGCCCCATGGGTAGGTATACAAAGGGCACGAGCAAGATGTGAAGATTTTCCTAGTAGATTTCCCAAACGACCAAAGTCATCAGTGGGTCCCTTTCTCTGTCACACACTCTCTTTATGTTTTGTGGAATTCCCAGGGACAGAATGGCCAATCCCTCCATGGATCAGGTGTCAGGCCCTTCCCTATCCCCATCCCTACTCTCTACTCCACTAAGGAGCTTTTCTACAATCCCATCTTTACTCACTTCAGCATTTCCTAAATACTCAATTTTATGATTGCATTTTTCCTAGTTTGTGATGAAAACAAATCTATTCCCACCTGGTTGGTAGCTAATTTAAAGCATATTCCTGTCCTCAGGCTAATGTTTTTATGACATTATGACTCTAACTGGCTAGTATTGATGTTAGCTTTTTGTTGGCCAGGAACCATAACATCTCTACCAACAAAAACTTAGCATAGGCTAGAATAAGGCCAACATGAGGAAGATTATCTATAGATAAGAAAATAAATGAGGGACCACCATGATTCAAAGCACATAATAACTAGTCAAATCTGTGCTAAGTAGATAAATAAACATACCTGTGTAAGGCTTTTAAAAGGGTGAATAAGGATGACAGTTCTTATAAAAGAGTATTCCAAGGCTTTTGTATTTTGAAGACCAATAAATTTTTTTGTTTTGTTTTTTAAATTGGGAAGGTTAAAATCAACAAAGGACATTTTAATAAAACTCTCCTCTCCATTACTGTTCTTTCAGGAGATAATAGACCCTTTGACACCAGCAAAGAGGAAGGGTATGATCACAGAATGAAGGAAAGCCTTTCCAGAGAAAGACCCATTGGCACATTAGATAGGGATCTTAGTCATAAATTATAGAGTCTCTGTCTAGTGAGTTTAAGCACAAAATGATATATTATCAGGCTAGATAGTCATTGGAAGAGCCGAAGGATCAGACTATAAGTAGGACTTGCGGTATTGACTCCCCACAACATCCCGGAACCAGGCCACTGAGGAAGCTACTGGATCAGGAGCAGCTGTCCCAGCTGGTGGGTCCTGGGCCACCTCAGCTCCTCAGAGCAATCACCAGCCTTGTGTCCTGCTCAAATCCTAACATTATTCAATGCCAAATCAAAGTCCTACATGAGTTCAGCTAAGTGGCAGAACCCAAACACACCTGGACCTCCATCTGCCAAGGGGGTCTCGGAAATGTTGGTTCAGTTTTCAGTCTCTGTGGCACAGGATGGCATGTGGAGCTGTAGAAGGGACTGAATAAATCAGTTGAGAACTGTCAGTGAGCTCTTGCTGCATACTCACGAAACATGTCAAGGCTTGATCCTAGACCACAGAATCAGATTTGGGCGTGAAAGCCATCCTAAGGGATGTGTGCAGTCATGCTTTTTTGAGAAGGTTCTGAAGGTCAATGGACCCACACAGGAAACTGCTGAGAGCATGGCTTTTCTTGGGAAGAGAGTTTGCTGCCTGGAACCATAGCATTAACCACACCATAGTGGACGTCTGTTGTATTCATGACTGTTCAGAATTTAGAGTAGCTTTTTCCCATATCTGGGTGTATTTGCTTGCACTGAGTCCTACCTCTCCAATATTAAAGTCAGAATTCAAATTTTCAGATTCCTTTGCAGCTAGGGTTCAGGAAGTTATCTGAACTCTGACCGTCTGATGTCCCCACTTGAGATCTGATTCAGAAAATGGGTGGCATGAAGAAGTTGGTAGAGGGATGCCTGGGTGGCTCAGTTGGTTAAGCAGCTGCCTTCGGCTCAGGTCATGATCCCAGCGTCCTGGGATCGAGTCCCACATCGGGCTCCTTGCGCGGCAGGGAGCCTGCTTCTCCCTCTGCCTCTGCCTGCCACTCTGTCTGCCTGTGCTCACTCACTCTATCTCCCTCTCTCTCTGACAAATAAATAAATAAATAAAATCTTAAAAAAAAAAAAAAGAAGGAGGTAGAGCAAGGAGCTTCCATGTGTGCTGACATGAACAACCGCAGAACCTCAGCCTTCAAGGGTGGTGGTAAGGGCTGCTTCCCAAATGAGAAGAGACAGTGGTGCTGGCAGAAATGGCTGCGACCTCATGCTGGGTTCCTGCTACACAGTGCTCAGCAGTACCAGCACGGCAACCCTGATTTCCCCCTTGGGCTCATTCTACACCACAGTTTAGGGTATTGTTCCTGGAAACTTCACCTCAATCCTATTCCTCAGCCCTCCAAATGGTTGTTTATCCTTCAAGACAGTCCTCTGCCAGAGTGGATCCTGTTTTGAGCAATGGAGAACCCACCCGATATGCTGGGTGAGCCAGGGACACCTGACTCTGAATCCATGGCCTCTCTACCATGCTACAGAGGGAGTCTGCAGCAAACCCTACCTAGGCTTTATCCCCCACTTCTTTCTTGAGTCAGGTGCACACAGGGAGAGGGGCAAGGGAAAGGTGCCCTTTTTCTCTGACTCCCCCCATCCCAGGAGCTCCTAGAGATCAAGAGTTTTCTTCTTCATTGAATTTTTATAAGCAACATATTGGGCAGGACAGGTATTCAGTAAATGTTCGATGAATGAGTGAATGAGTGAATGGTTAGGTACACACTAAAGTTATGCCCACGTGGATCCATAATCCGGACCTGTGCTATTCATTACGGTATCCAGTAGGCACACCTAACTACTAACCACCTGAAATGTGGTTAGTGCAACTAAGGAACAGTATTTTTATTTTATTTTCAAATTTGTTAAGATTTTTTTTTAAGATTTTATTTATTTATTTGACTCTGTCAAATGTAATCTCTGTCTAGAGATTACAAGTAGACAGGCAGGCAGAGAGAGAGGAAGGGAAGCAGGATCCCTGCTGAGCAGAGAGCCCGATGCAGGGCTCGATCCCAGGACCCCGGGATTATGACCTGAGCTGAAGGCAGAGGCTTTAACCCACTGAGCCAACCAGGCACCCCAATTTTTTTAAGATTTTATTTATTCACTTATTTATTTAGAGAAGGGGAGAGAGAGTGTGCATGAGAGGGAGAGGGAGTGTCATGAGGGAGAGTCAAGTGAATGTCAAGAATGCAGGGCTCAATCCCAAGACCCTGAGATCATGACCTGAGCCAAAATCAAGAGCCAGACACTTAACTGACTGAGCCACCCAAATGCCCCTGAATTTTCATTTTATTTCAATTGATTTAAATTTTAAAATTTATACCTAATTTCATTCTTGGAATACTTTTAGCTTTTTAAGTTGTTACAAAAGTATACATTTTCAGTTGTAAATTTTATGAAAGCTAAATATTGATCAAATATTTCCAACAAAAGTTTAGCACATGTTCAATACAAATCGAGATAATGCTTAATTGTAAACTATGTACCAGAGTCCAAATACTTTATGAAAAAAAATGTAAAGTATGCCATTAATATTTTTATATTCATTACATGGGTAAATTTTAATATTCTGGACATATTAGGTTAAACAAAATATAGTAACACTGACTTCACCTGTTCCTTTTTACATTTTTTTGCGTGTATGATTATTAGAAAACACAGAATCAAATATATGGCTTTCCTTTTATTTCTGTTGGACACCATGAATCCATATGTTGGTGTGAGTGTCATTCAGCATATAAATGGGGTGCTGAAGACACAGGTTACCTCTGAATACTGGAGCCTCTAAGCCTACAGACCTAGGCCAATGCTTCCTGCTTATTTCCCTGCCAGCTCTAAACCCCACACAAAGAAGTTTAGGAGGGCTCTACAACATGTGTGAGAGCTGAAGTCCCAAGTTTAGTGTTTTAGGAACCAGGCAGGTAGCCTACCAGGAAAAGGGCCAAAGGTAAAGTCACTTCATCCAAGAATGAAGAGTTTGGAGCTAGAGAGGTGAGAGCTATGCTAATTAGCACTAGAGACAGGGCTGAGTGCTAAGTTTCCTAACACCCCCGAACACTCCAGCCCTTGACTTTGGGTGCTGGCAAATACATGCCAAGCAGGTGTGATTTAAGAAAAGAAGGATCCATCCTCCAGAGATGGGGCAGCCTGCCACCTACCCCCGACACTTCCAAGCATCTCTTTCCAGGCACTGGGAGCCCATTCTGAGGAATTAGAGTGGGGCAGAAGGCATTCCGTCCCAGCACAGAAACCCCTGTGACTTCAATGCACAATTCCAAAAGACCTGAAACTCCTAAAATAATTCGTTCCAGGGTAGGGAGGAACACGAAATAAAGATGCCTTGGGCTCGTATAAAGAGCAAGAAAGAGACTTGGACTCCAAGAGAGGAAGATGCTCTCAGCAGCCCTATCCTGAACCAAGGAAGCAAGGAAAGCCAAGGCACCAACCAAGAGGGTGGCACACAATGGAATAGGGAGGAGGTGGAAGGGCCCCACCCTGAAGGCTCACTTCTAACAGAATGGGAAGTGAACCTCCCTAATTTACCACTCTGAACCCAGACAGTTTTCATCCTGGAAGCACAATTTACAAAACGCTTCCTTCCAACCAGCCCCCACCGCTATAATTTGACCAAATAAAACCATTCATACCCACATCCAAATTTGTCAATTTGCGCAAAATACAGTTAATAACGAAGAAAGGTAATTTTCATATTTTATTATACAATATTGTTTACTATAGAAAAAGCTTTCATATCTTTTAATTAAATACAAAAGCAAAGCATTAGTGTTGCCAGAGAGATTGTTTGCCTGCCCTTAAAAAAATTAACAACACCTGCTTGCAAACAAAAGTATTACTAGAACTGAGTCAAATCCTTTATTCTCCTCCCAGGCCCCAGCCCACTAATCTCTTTCCTATACAGAGTCTAACACATAGTAGGGGGTAAATAAATATTCACTGACTGAATGGTGTGTTCTTTAATCCCCATTGTTTATTTCCTGACCCTAAACTGGATCTTGATTCATGGGGTAAAATCCTCCCCCCTCATTCATAGGGTAGCCCAGGGTCTTTTCATTGCTTTTGATATATAACATTGGTATAAAGACACCTGCCTGAGGGGAAGGACAGGGGGTTTCACAGAGTAAAGGAAACCCTCAAAGGCAGGCACAGTGACTCTGCAGAGACGGGAAGGTGCTAAGACAGAGAGTAACAGGGAGACAGATTCAGGGATGCAGAGGCTGCACAAAATGGTGGCAGCAAAATGAAGTCAGAGAGACTGAAAACTCACACAGTTCCCGTTAAATAGCAAAAAGATTGGACACGAACGTTCATCTTGAAGTTTCTTTTCCATTTTGATGTTTTATGATGGAGATAATAGCAGAGAGAGAGGAAGACAAGGCAAGGATGGGAAGCCAGAGTCGAAGGAAGACACAGGAGACAGGTGGACAGCCAGGCATGACTGACCTTGAACCCTGGTCCTCCCCTCCCACCACACCCACTAGGCAGCTCCTTCACACCTCAGCACCCATGCTCGCTTTTGGCTTCTACAGTAAGTCCAGCCACCATCCCCTTCTGGCCCCACCCAAAGATGGCTGAACCACTCCTTACTGTCCCTACCCTCTCTCCAGCATCCTCCATGAAGCCTTCTCGCTGCTCCAGCCCACACTCTGCTGCCTCCCCTCTCAGCTCCTAAAGCACGTCTGTTCGTCCCACGCCCACATGTCCTAACCACAAGGCACTGCCGTTTTGGCGTTGGCCCTCAGCCCGTGGGTGCATCTTGACTCCCAAAAGAGCACTGCAGGTTTGTCAAGCTCCAAGCCCCATCTCCTCTATCCCAGGATTCCCCGTGATACCCACTCCGATGCTGGGTGTCACGAAGCGCTCAGTGAATCCCAGTGGACAGGCCAGTCCGCAAGGAGTGCCAACAGGGCAGTCTCCCCGTCCACTGGTCAAGGAGTTTCCCGGAGGCCAGCCAGGCCTGACCATCCGCTGGGCTCCTGCGCCCCCTGCCGGCCAGCACGGGACATGTTCGCAGGACCAAGCGGGTCGCAATTGTGGAGGAGGCGGGCACTGAACGGCACCCCGGCTTCACGGTGGCCGCAGGCACTGTCGCAGGGTTCTGTTGAGTTGGATGGGCACGACCAGGAGCACCTGCTGCATTCTTCCTCAATGTCAGGCGCCCCGGGGCCCAGAGTGCTGCGGACGGCGGCCCGCCCCGCCGCCTGGGGGCGCTCAGAGCTTCTCGTCCAGCTCCAGGCCCTGGTTCTCCTGGGCGTCCCCGCGGACCGGCGCCGGGCTGCCGCTGTGCGTCCCGCTCAGGTAGTTCTGGATGGCCGAGGCGCAGTCCAGCCGCTCCATGACGGTCATGAGGTAGTGCAGCTCCTGCAGGCTGCCGTTCTGCTCCTCGAACAGCTCCAGGATGGCTGCGGCCGGGCTGCGCTGGCAGGACAGGAATCTGGCCGGGATACAGGCTTGGTGGGCGCGCTGTGGCCGGATCCGCCCCATCCCCCAGCGCGGGCCCTCGTCCTGCTCTTACCTGCCTTCCAGGGGACTGGGGTGGTGGGAGGGCCTGGGGCCTGGAGACCTGAGATTATCCTGGCTCAAAGGCTCCTTCTCTCTCTAGACCCCGGTTTCCTCCTCCTTCACCGGGAGCTTGGGCAAGAGGGCCTCTAGGGTTGCTTCCAGCTCCCATGATTTTACCTGCTTTCTCCACGTCCCCTACCTCAGACACACTCTCCCCTCCTCCTCCTCCTGCCCCAGGCCACCACATCGTGCCCACCCGTGAGGAAACAGCTGTTCTAAACCATGGCTTCACCAGGACCCTTCCCTCTTCAAAAACATTCCAGAGTCTCTTTCCAGTACTAGCCAAGCCCATACTCCAGACCCTCAACTTATCTACAACTTAGTGTTGCTGTTTTTTCCTGACCTTTTCTCCCAATCCCAATCCCAAACCTTCCTGCTCTGAGCCTATCCCTTTCCCACTTTGCACACCACACCCACAACCAGGTGTAGCGGAGGGGCAGCTCCCCCCTTCCCTACCACCTCCTCCCTAAAGCCCTAATTCCCACCTCCTAGGTGGAGATCACCTGCACCCTCCAGTTCAGACTTTTGGTCTGAGCTACCCCGCGTCTTCGTGCTTGTTGCTTTAGCTGTTGTGTCTCTGTTCTCAACTTGCTATGCAGCAGTGGATATATACAATGTACAAATATGTACAAGAAACCCTGCCTTTATTGTTTAGGCTCTCCGTACCTCTTACCAAGGTGTGAGTTCCTGGATGCTGGAACCAGGTCTCATTCACCTTGTATTCCTATGCTGAGCATAGTTTTCCAGGACACTTGATAAATGTGGGTACTTGATAAATGTTTAGCAAACGTGATTTTTAAATCCACTCTGCTTTCAGTTGGGTCCAGCTCTAGTCCCATCTCCTGGGTGAAGTCCTTCCTGACCACTGCACTCATAGTCTGGGTTCTGGAACTTAGTTCAGAATTGTTCTCCTACTGATTGCTGTTGACAGAGACCATGGTTACATTGTCTGCATTATTACTAACATTTACTGAATTAACATGGGCCAGGCACTCAACTATATGCTTTATACACATTATCTTATAGTCTGCCTTCTACCCTTCAGGGCACAGCATGTCAAGCACTCAGTATGTACCTAATGACTTATAAGTTAATTGATTCGTTTTTTAAATATTTATTGAGCACCTACTCATGAGCCAGGCATCATTCTAGATACTGAGAAAATGGTAAGCAAAAAGAGCTGCTCTATTGTGGGGAACAAGGTAGGGAATAGCCATTCTCTGACTGACTGTGCTGCAGTCTTCAAGGTGTTCCGGGAGCCCACCACCCCAGTCCACCCCCCTCTCCCAACTGCAGACCCCGTCCCTCTTACCGGATTTTCATGCCGCAGAGCCCCAGGTGGGAGGCCAGCCGACGCCAGTCATTGCCTGTGATGCTGTTTGGTTCCAACAACATCTGCAGTTGCTCAAAGAGTTCTGGGGGCAGCCTGGGGTGGGAGAGATGGGGTTCTCAGAGGGGAGGATCAGAGAAATCCAGTCTGTTCCACACACACCCCAAATGGTGTACATGCCCTGCAGGAGCCGGGAATGGGGGAGAGAATCCCAAACGTCCTGCCACCAGCAGCCCAAGCAACCCCACCTTACCTGTTGCACGGGGGTGGTTGAGAGACAGGGGGTGGAGCCGCCCAGGATTCTTCCTCTGATGCCTGGAATCTGAGGATTTCCATGTACTTGGTCTCCAAGCCCTGAGCCAGCAGAGGGTCAGGAACACACTTAGGGATCGTGAGACTTCCCCTGAGCAAGAAACTGGGGAACCTGCCTCCATTCTTCAGATCCTTCAGCCTGTCAGCCAGAGCTACTCTACCAGGAGATACAACCCTGCCCTACCTAGTGTCCCTTCCCCTCTGCTCCCCTGACCCCAGAACTTCCAGCTTTAAGTTTGTCTACTGAGCTCTTTGGGAGCTGAGACATGAAGCCAAAGAGGGTGCAGCCTAAGAGATCAGGAGAAGTCTCGGTGAGGTCACGGGACAGGGAAAAGTCAGTCAAAGGTCGGGACACTGAACTCGGGCATGTGTCTCCTTCCCTCCATCCCTTGGTCCCTCCATGCAGGTGACAACCTGAGAGGTACTGGCCCACTCTCCACTAAGGCACCACCACGGCTCCCCAAAGACTCTCAATCCTGATGTCTTCAACTCTTCCCCCTTGGGAGAGTGGGATATTTAACTCTCATCCCACCTACTCAAGCCCCCCTCCCCAGTTTCTCTCCACACTGAAGATACACAATATCATCTCTCAGGTGCAGACAGTCAGCCTAGAAAGAAACCACTTTTCTCTGATGTCCAAGTTCCTCTGGGCTAACAAAAGGGCTTAATCGAGGGTTTGGTTCTTTTACCCTCTTACTGGATTCATCCGTGGATAGACAAGAGGGAGTCAGGGATGGAGGGCAACTTGGAGGCCAGGTGGTCTCAGACCCTGGAAGAATGCCATCACCTGCTTGATTGTGTGATTAAGGCCAGACTTACTGGGCACCAGACTCCTCGCCCACTTTGCCCAGGGCTCCCCCAAGCCCTCCCCTTGCTTTGCCCCTCAGCTCCAACTCACATCCTGGAAAGTGTGCATAGTGACGATGATCTCACTGGTGAGTGTGGAGCAGTCATCATTCTCATTGGCTACAAAGAGGAGAGGACATGGCAGGTCAGCAAGGGCAAAGCCTGGCATAAGGGAGCAGGAGAAGCGAAAGGGACTCCACAGACAGGCTTTCAAAATCTGAAGGCACTGAGCAAGATGCTCTATCTTGCTCTCTACAAAGATCAGTTGTGGCTCCTCACCTTTTAGAGAAGGTGTGCATGCATGCCTGACCAAATGAGGAGCTGCAGGGGGTGGTGAGAGGCGGGGGGTTGGGAAGAAGGAGTGGGGAGGAGGTGGACCGGGTCTTCTGGACTACCTGCTTTTCTCCGGAAGCAGAAGGAACGGAAGGGGCACTTTCCATGCCATATGTGGAGATGGGGAACCAGCTGGCAACTGCTCTCGTCCACATTCTCCCAACCTGGAGAGGAAGCAGAGTGGAGGGCCTCAGAAAGTGGGGTCTTCCATGAGTGTTTGAGGGTGCCTACTCTGTGGCAGGTGTCATGCAGGGTGCTGTGGGGAGGGATGAGGCGGGAGTGAAAGCAGGAAGGTGTCTCGAGTGGATGTGAGTCCTCGGAGCCTGGACAGGGACCCTGTGAGCAGCCTTCTCTTACTACCGCACATCTCCCACACACACAGCACACAGGCCTCCCACCTCCCATCCACGACCCCCAGAAGCAGCCATGCATCTGGGCTCTGTCCACAAACCACACAGATGTCCTTGGCCCCATAAGCAAGTGCAGCAGCCTGTGCCACAAAGGAAGGGGGGAGCAGAGAAGACTGGGACCCCTCCTCAGAACTAGCCCCAGCCAGGGGAGGCAAAAAAAAAGCCTCCCCTCCCCTTGCCCCTGCATCATCCTGTCCTCCCACGGAGGGGCCAGGACCAAATGGACCGCAGAGGAGGGAAGTGGACAGAGCCCGGGGCTCCTGCAGGCAGCCACAGAAGCCAGAGATCCCCTTGGAAGCCATTTCCTGCCTAGGAGTCTCCAAAAGAAACTCGAGGTTCCCAGACTTCTAGAGGGAGGGGAAGCCCAAACCCCCTCCCTCTAGTGGGGCCCCTGCCACCCAGGCCCCCGTCTCACTCACCCTCAGAGATGTACTTGAGCTTCAGGCACTGGTCCCCGCGGGCCCCTGTGAAGTCAAAGAGCTGGCAGGGCCCACGCAGGCGCCCCCCGTGGGGCTGCTCATTGGCCACAGCCCACTGCAGGGCACAGGGTGTGTTGTTGAGAAAGTAGATGCGCAGCTGCAAGTGGGACTGCCCTGGCGCCAGTGGTGAGCAGAAGACAGCCAGCTGCAGCCATTTGCGGGCGTCCCGGCCCACAGGCGCCTCCAGCACACAGGTGTAGAGACTGCAGGGAAAGATAGGGACCGGGGAGCTGGGAGCCCCATGCACCTGCCAGCTGGCTCCTAAAGCACTAGGAGCCAAGGAGCGCAGTCAAGGGGGCAAGTGAGGGGGAGTCAGGCAGGTAGGGCGACGAAATGTGAGTCACTTTGAGGTGACCATCACAGAGTGGGGGAAGGGCCAGCCAGACCCCTCCGGCATGGGAGAGAGGGAAGGTGGGCTCAGGGCCACTGTGATTCAGCAGGGTCCCACACACGGCTTACCCTGTTGTGCTCAGTGGGAAAGAGAGACAGAAGGACCTAAGATCCTGGAAAGACAGAGCTAAGGACAGACATGAGATGGGAGGGAGTCTTTGGGAACTGGAGGGGACAGCCTGCCCTAGCCCTAGATGGTCCTGAACAGGGGCACAGTGTAGACACAGACAATTTTAGAGAGACAAAGGTGGGGATGGGACAGACCCTTCTAGATGGAGGACTGGGGTGGCAGGTGTAGACAGGCAGAGAGCCTGCTGCAGGGGGCACAGTCCCCCCCTCCTGGACAGAGCTGGACTGGGACATGCTGCCCTACACACTAGGACAGAGGGACCAGGAAGGGCCATGGAGAGTGAAGGGATTTGCAAGCCGTCTAGAACAGATCAAGGGCCAGTTCCATACAGAAAGTGGAGGATGAGGCCAACCAAGACAATGGGCAGGAAGACTGGGCCGATGGGCCTACCTGAAGTGGGAGAGCTGGATACGACACTCGTCCCTGGAAGTGTGGGCCCCAGGCTGCCCCAGGGGCCTCCAGGCCTTGGCATCAAGCAGGGTTGTGTTGCTGCTGTAGGTACGAGCATGGCTGGGCTCCTGGGCACAGTGCTTGAATGTGAGGGTGCAGGGCTTCAGGAAGGAGGCCCCATGGGGGCCACACGCCACCACGGGGCTCACCAGCCCCTGGGCTCGGGACAATGATGGGGCGTCCAGCAAGTCCCACACCAGGATCAGGGACACCCTCTCCTGGCGGCCCACAGCCACAGCTCCTGGGGAGGACAAGAGTTGAGATGGGCCAGACAGGCGGGCTCACCCAACCCCAGAGAGGCCACAGTGGGAGGGAAGGTGGGACAGGAGCCCAGGAGAGAGAGTGCCTAGCAGGGCACATGGGGAGGCAGTGTGCAAGGGGAGAAAGACTGAGCTGGCTTGTGGCGTAATCCTGAGCAGGTCACCCCCCCTTCACTCCTGGGCCACGCTAGCCCTTACGGGACTAGTGGGAATTTGCAAGAGGTGCTCTTGCTCCAGACACTTTCCATTACTGAGAATTGTCATAACACTGTTCATTTCCACCTGGCACTTCATTTCCTGTCAGGGAATTGTCATAAAAATATGCAATCTATCCATCTTTGGAGTCAATGAAGTCATATAAAAATATAAATAATTTTCAAAATTATGGAGATGTCTACAAATAATGCTCCCTGCACAACACCCTTGTACAACACCCAAGGAACAGCTCTAGGCTGAGAAGGGAGAAGGTGCTGTTACCTGGTGGGATGAGCAGAGAGATGCCCATATCCTGGAGCATCAGGCAGCCACCACGGTGATCCACCTCTCGAGCTGAGAATACCAACAACTTGTGCATCAGCTGACGGATGATGGTCTGGCCTTGAGTGGGTGTGTGCAGTTCTTGGTAGAAGGCGGCCATCTCCGGCAGGGTGACCGGCGCACACTGCCTTGAGGACTCATTTTCTGGTAGGGGAGTGGGATGGGCCACTGGCTCCTCTTGGCTATCCAGCTTCCAGCAGGCCCCCAGCAGCCATCGAGGACAGTGCCATCGAAGGCACTGGACCAGAAGGAGAGCACTCGCCACCGAGACACCCACCAGCAGTAGGAACTGGGCCGGTTGGAAGGCACTCTCATCGGAGCACATCCGCGTGGTCCCTTGATGCTACCAGTTCCCCTGCACCCCTGGGCCAGCCAAGGCCAAGGACCTAGAGGAGGAAAGAGACAGTGCCAGGCAAGCCTTTTCAATGTCCCAGAGGCCAAGACTTAGCTTCCAGCCGGCTGCAGTGAGGGAGCCAATTGTCTTCATTCCAGTGCATCCTCGATTAATACCTTTAACAAAACTTCCCCTATCTCTGTCTGACTCAAGAACCTGCCATGGCTCCCCATGGCTTAGTACATCACATCTAACTCCCCTGAGGAAGATGTAAATTCAAGTGCCACCCTGGCCACTGGCTGAGCAATTGTGTCCTATTGCTTACTGTCCCTCAGTTTCTGCATCTGTCGGAATACCCCTCTTGATCTTCACAGAAAAAATCTTTAAGTGGAAAAGCAAGTTACAGAGAACTGGACATCCTCCAACCCCATTAATGTAAATAGCAGAACTGTAGACAAGTATAGATACATATTCATGGGTGTATACATGTCAACCACAGAGAAAGTTCTGGAACAGTACTATGCCGTAAAAATATAATGTAAGTTGGGGTGCCCAGGTGGCTCAGTCAATTAAGCATCTAGCTCATGATTTTGGCTAGGGTCATGATCTCACGGGTCACGAGATTGAGACCCGGGTTGGCTCCATGCTCAATGGAGAGTTTGCTTGGGATTCTCTGCCTCTCCCTCTGCTCCTTCCCCCATCACTCTTTCTCTAAAATAAATAAAATATTTACATATATAATATGTATACAGACACACACATATATAACCTTCCATATATAAATCTTTAAATATATATGTGTGTAATATATATGTATTTTATACATATGTAAATATATATTTATTATATATAATATATATAAAATGTAAGCCACAAATGCAATTTTAAACTTTCTAGTGGCCATAATAAAAAGGTCAAAAGAAATAGGAGGAATTAATTTTAAAATATATTTTATGTACCTAACCCAATATATTCAAAATATCACTTGGGAGGAAATCAATGTAAAATTACTGAGATATTTTACATTCTGTTTTCCCACTAAGCCTTTGAAATCCGTGTGTATTTTATACTCACAGCGCATGACAGTTGGGACCTACTAGTTATTCCTGTCTGGGGCAATGCAGGTCTGAGAGGACTCACCCCATATTATTCCCACCAGTCACTACTGAAACAGATGGGAAATTGAGAGGGTGGAAGGTGTGAACTAGGACTTTCAATTTTCTTAAACTCTTTTTCCTGAATTTGAATTTTTTCACCCCAGGCATGTATTTTATATTAACTTTGTAATTCTTTTGAAAAGCTACCGAAAGTTAAAAAATAATTACTGCTCAGGGTGATTGTGAGGATGGCATGAGATCATGGGGAAAGCATTTGCAGATGATAAAGCCCTGCCCAAATCTGTTTCTTTAGGCCCCACCTATTGCCAGAAAGGTCAGAAGGTAGCTCACAGGGACCTGTGAACTAGAAAGAGTAACACACTTAAACATGGAAGCAAAATGAGAAAGAAAACCAAAGTTTTCTCCAGTGAGGCTGGGCAAAGGCAGGCATCGGCTGCCTGCTCGCCTGGTTACCAGCGGGGGCCTCAGATTGGAATCTGGCCCTTCCAGCAGCTTCCCCATAAGGTTGCCAGACCTTCCTGAGGCCCTCTAGAGTCTACCGTCCTCATCCTCCCTTAATCTCCAACACCCTACACTTGGGCCAGGCTGGGGTCCTCACACCCACCTAATTCCAGCCTCTGGCCTTTGCTCCAGCTGTTCTCCCCATCTGTCTCACCTACCCACCTGGACCCCCTCCCGCTCTACAGCTCCTCCCTGTGGTTCACCAGCCCTTGACACGCTCACCCCTCCCAAGTTTCTCTCCATGGCCATCCCACCTTGCAGAAGGACCCTTGACTCTACACTGTCACATTTCCTGAGCACCAGCTGTGTACCTCGCACTGTGGGATAAAGATGATATCTCGGGAAGCTCCTGAGGGAATATGATTCATTTGCTCTGTAACGGAGTTCTGGGTGGCATCATAGCCTCTTTCAAAATCCTGGAGATCCCCATGGTTAACTCACTAGGATCTGCACTAGAGAGAGGATTCTGGCATCCGTTCCTCCCCACTCCCTTCACTCACACCCCAACCCGGAGCTGAGGCCTCTCCTCAAGCTTCCAACTCCTTCCATGCCCACCTTCTTCCTTCCTTCCTTCCTTAGGGCCCACGAAACCTAAGCCCCTTTCCTTGAGTCCTCCCAGAAAGGGGCAGAAACTCCTCTGTAGCATCAGGATTAAGGACTGGGGCAGGATCTATTACCCCCACCCTTACCCCATCCCCACTGAAAATGTAGACAGGGAGGAAGGTTTGGCATTGCTCCCTTTGCCTTTCAGTGCAACCCTGCAAACACACTGTAGCAGCCTGCTTCAGCCAAAGCCCCTTGCAGGGCACGTGAGTGAAGTGGGTGAGTTGGCAAGGCCCCACATCTGGTGGAAAAGGGGGCTGGAGCAGCCAGCTCCCCTTCACGCTGCAGCCATTCCAAAAGGTCCTCCAACATGAAAGATAATTGGAATTATAACTGCAGTAATACTGGTTATCATTCATGGAGCTCTACCCCATGCCACTGTGTTGGAGCACTCTATGTGGCCCATCTCATTTGATCCTCATAGTAGTAGTTGGGTGTATTTTTATCTCCATTTCCCAGATAAGGAAGCCAAGTTTTCTCCCCACCATGGAGGCATATGGGAGATTATTAAGCTACAACTGAAGGCAGAGGGAAGGACGAACAGGGATGATGACTGTGTTTCAGAAACACTACCTTTCTATCCCTGCCCCCTTTTTCCCCCCGGGTCTTTCTTCCTTTCCACTTCTAGAGGAAGTGAAGTTGGAAGAGAAAGAAACAAAAATAAAGTAAAAATAAATGGAAAGACCCAAAAGACACATCCTTGGTTCCACGGTGTGGGATGACCCCCACCCCTTGCCCACAAAGGCACCAGTGGCTAATTAACATGAAAGAAAGGAGGGACTCCGATGTTTCTGGAGCAACAACCTTCCTGGGGCCTCCAAAGACCAGAGTCCAAATCCCCTCCACCCCATTGGATGGCGCAGCAGAGTCTCCCTGCCCAGCCTCCCAACCTGAAACAGTTGGCATATTACTCCCCAAGGCCCCAAGGGGCATCTCATGGCAGCCCATTCATTAACTCTCCCCCAGCTCGGCCTCCTTTCTCCCAGGCTGACAGATCTCCCAGCTGCCTGGCCCTCACTCCATCCTCCCCTTAATCCTAGGAGGAGGAAGGGTCCTGAATCTACAGCAGGCCAACCAGATAATGTAGCCTAGACCTTCTCAAACCCATGCCTGCCTCCTTACTACCCATGGCTCCAGTCTGCCTTGCCCTTGACCCCAGACTATTATGGGTAGCAGGTCCCCAAGACAACAGTGCTTTAGAATGCTGACATCACCTGTCCCTTGGAAGTTGCCTCCTCCAGCACAAAGATCTGGATTCCTGCTGTAACACTCTGCTCATGTCCTTTGAGGTAGCTCTCAACTCTTCTCCCCCATCATTGGTTCTTACCAATGGTTCTTACTGAATGGTTCTTACCAATTGGTTCTTACTGAAACACATAAAAAGTACCAGACAGATGAGTCCAAACCTGCCGTGGGCAGTGCTCATCAGCGTAGTCCACATTTCCATAGTGCATACAACAGTCTCCCAGATCCTCACGCCCACTGAGCACTTGCCCCTGCCCTCTTCTCCTCTAGCAGAGGCTCTCCACACTCTGGCTAAGCTGGCCTCACTGAGCCCCAGGTGGCCCCATTGCAATGCCCACCCTGCCCCCGGCTGCCCCAGGGGGTGCTCATCTTACCGTGTAGGTGCTCCCAGAGGCTGTTGGCTTGCCCAGGAACAGCAGTTCCTTCTCTGGGAAATCAGCCAGACCGGGTCACAGGCCAGCAGACAAGGAGAGGTGGGCGGGGAATCCGGGCAGGAGTTGCCTGGAGCTTCCCGGCAATGACCTGCGTCCCAGAGCCGTAAAGAGGGGTGAGGAAGTCTGTCCCTGTCTATTGGCAAAGTCCAGCTGAGGTGGAGGAGTAGCTGAGGATCCCAGAAGTCAGTCTGGGTCTGGAAGGGAGGGGACAGAGAAAGAGAAAACCTGGGTACAGGTGAACACCTCCCTACAGTGCCCTCTGCTGGTGAGTGGCTGCTCCCACCAGAGGCTAGGGAAGGGGCAGAAGGTAAGAGGAGGGAGCCCTGACAGGAGCTTCTCAACAACAGCGCGCACACAAAACACATGAGGGACAGGGTGAAAAGGGGGGTTCTGATCCCATATATGTCTGAGCTGGGGCCTGAGATTCTGCATCTCTAAGAAGTTCCCAGCTGATGCCAGTGCAGCTGGTCCAGGAGCTTAGACAATGTCTAGTTGCACCCTTTCCTGCACAGAGATGAGAGGAGGCACTGAGAGGGTTAATGACTCACAAGGTGCTGGCAGCATTGGGGTGTTCCCCTATCTGCTTCCTGCCTCTGTGCAGCAGCGTTGGCAGGAGCCCTGAACTTGGGGGAGAGCAGACTTTGGGCTGTTTGCCAGCCTGAGTCCTTTCATAGAAATTCTGCCTCAGATAGATAGTGCCAGTGGAATGAAAGATCCCCGCGAAGATGGATTTTTTTTCCAGCTGTTTGCTGCTGTACTCTTAGCTCCTGGTACAGCCTGGTCCATAGCAGGTATTGAATAAAGACTTGTTGAATGAATGTGTGGACCCACTCAGAGAAAAGAGGATGTGTTCTGGCCCCAGACTACAGACACCAAACACAGGCGACTCATCTATGACTGGGTATGCTTAGGCAAGTTACTCGACCCCTCTGAGCCTCCCTTCCCTTGTCTGACAAATTCAGATAATATGATCTACCGCGTGAGGGATAAGCATGGTTGTTATTAAGCTAATAACTCTAAAATGCTCACCATAAAGTAGATGCCCTATAAGTGGTAACTGTTGTCACGGCGGGCCCGCGGGCTGGCCTCCTGCTATCAAGGACCAAGGTGAACTCCCCAGACCCCCAGGTATCAATCATCTCTTAGAATATAAGTAACTGCCCCTGCTTTCATCTCAGTTAATGATTGCTCAGCCTCTTGTCCCTGACTGCAACTCCTCCCCTCTGCTGCCTTCCCCAGAGTAGAAGCCAAAGGATAGGATAAACACCTCCCAGGGCTGCCTGAGTCCCAAAAGTGGAGAGATGGGGCAAAGGAATGATGGAGAGTGGCCAGCCTGGGAAGGGGACCTCAAGAGTAAAGGACGAGCAAGGGAGAGGTGTTCAGAAGTTTGTTTTTTTTTAAGATTTTATTTATTTATTTGACAGAGAGAGAGAGAGATCACAAGTAGGCAGAGCAGCAGGCAGAGAGAGAGGGGGAAGTAGGCTCCCTGCTGAGCAGAGAGCCTGATGCGGGGCTCAATCCCAGGACCCCGAGATCATGGCCTGAGCCGAAGGCAGAGGCTCAACCCACTGAGCCACCCAGGTGCCCCGTTCAGAACTTTTATAGGGACATAAAGGGCGGGTGTTAGTCTTTGCTGGACAAGGCTCTGTGTGAGTCACACAGGAGGCTGCTTTCTCCTCTGAGTCATGAAGTTATAGGGGTTTGTGAAAATCTGTCAAGCTCGAGTTCCAAGCCAGGAAGGAGCATGCCAGCTAAGCTATAACCAGAGGCTGTGTCCATGTATCATGAACTCATTTCCAAACTGCTGGCACTTGCTTCACTTGGGGGGTAACCCCTGTTACAGGAAGGTCCTGGGGAAATCTGAGGATCCCCACCACCCCTGTGGACACAAGCCAGTTCATGGGATGTGGAGGCCACCAGCTTCGGTAGGCTTGTGGCCTGGGGCTGACCCAGCCCAGGGGATCAGGCTCTCACAGTGCCGAAGCCTTGATCTTTCTAACGAGTCCTCCAGAGGCCAGGACTAACAAACCAGGGGACCTCTCCTAAAAGGAACCCTTCATGGCCATGGAGACATGCCAGTGCCGCCCCCTTGTCACTGGAGAAAGACAGGCCAGATGGGAGCCTCACTCCGCCCTTCTCCCAGTCCCCCACCCTCTTCTGCTTTGCACAAAACGGATATCATCGGGGACTCGTCCTGGGAGGTCTGCCGCTTGAGGTAAGGGGAACACAGGCCTGGGAATAAGGAGGCAGCAGCAAGAGTGTGAAAAACAGGAGAAAATAGGGTGTGCGTGCGGGAGGAGCCTTCAACACTGGGCATAAAAACAGAGAGACAAGAAGACAAGAGATGAGCGAATGGCCAGTGAGAAGCAGAGAAATAGACGCACGGGCAGGCAGGCCAGGGAACCCTGTCCGCAGAACCTCCAGGATGTGGACAGGGGCCCTGGACAGGAAAGGATGAAGTAGGCAGTCACTCCAGGACACTGAGAATCACATCTGTCTTCCTTGCAGTCCCAGCAGTCATGGGAGGGGGCTGAAGTACCATGTGCAAATGAGAATGATACCATGTGGGGGGTGCGGGCCTTGGCTGGAGGAGGGTCTGTGTCTTGTTCCACATGCAAATGAATGTGGCAGCTTCTTAATCAAAGACCAGGCAGTTGCTTTCTTGAGAAGTCAGGCCGCAAGAAAGCTGAGCACTGGTGCCATGGGCTCAGTCCTTCCGGGAGTGGAGAGGTGGAGGAGGGACCTCGCCAGCCCCTGAGGGACAGGTGAGACCAAACGCTTCAGAGAAAGGAACCCAGTGTCATTCAGCTAAGTTCGAATAGGGCACCAGCTCAGGCTGTGTAGGCCTCTTGGGTCTGCCAGTCTGGTGTATGGAGATAAGCCTGGGGGCAGATGGGCTGCCCCACTCTTGACTAGAAAATACCCCCAGGGAATCTCTGGAACCTGCCTCTCTAGTCCTTCCAGGCAGGTTATATCAGCTTGGCTGAGTTCAGCATAAGGCAGCGTACCACTATGTACCTGCCAGCCGCTATAGGAGGCAGAAAAGACCATCATACCTGGACCTGAACTCTGGGAGTCAGATACCCACAAGAGGGAAGGAGCCCTGCACTCAGAAGGAGTTATCAATACCGGACAGTATCTTCTGAGTGCCAGAGAAAGAGCAGGGCAGTATGGGCTGGCAAGCGCAGGATGGGAGCTGGGCCAAGGTGGGGAGAACGGCATCTCTTACCAGACCTCCCAGGAGGGGCTCAGGCCACGGTACAGTGTCAGGTAGCAGGTGGTGACAGCTAAGCAGACGTGGGGAAAGGACTAGGAGGGAGGCCCACCAGCAGCATGTTGTCTGCCTTCCTAGATTTTGCCTCTGTGAGGGGAATGCAGCCTCACGGTGCCATCTTTTTGGCTCTTCCCCACCTGGGGCCCGTCCTGCTCTGGCTGCTCACCCGTCATCGGATGTCTGGTTGGGACGACAGCCCAAAGAAACCGCCCTGGTGCCCGCCTCACAAAGTCTTGTTGGCAGGGTGGATAACCATCTACTTTGTCATGGGGTGAGCACCCGTTTCTCCTGCCTTGGCCCTGATGCCTGTGAGGATGGGAACAAGGCCCCGCACCCCCAAACTACTACTGCATTCTGGCCTTCACAGGGACAGCATGCCATCCTGCCTCTTGGGAGGAGGGGAGAGTCCCCTCTGCGCCTGCCTAGGACTCCAGACAGCCTTGTTCCTCCCCCTCTCCAAGTTTCCCCATGGCCTCTCCCACCTCACCCTGCGTGCCCGGCTCCTCCCACCACCTCCCACCAGCCCTCAAGTGAAGCTTAGACATGCCTGCTCCCACTTTAGCCCACAGGGCTTCCTTTTGGTAACCAAGAGTCCTCCCTCCTTCTGAGTGTTCTGCCACCATCTCTCCACAGCTATGCCTCCTACCTGGTGTGGAAGGACCTGGGAGGGGGCTTCGGGCGGCCCCTGGCCCTGCCTCTCGGCCTCTATGCTGTGAAGCTCACCGTCAGCTGGGCTGCCCTGATTCTCTTTTTTGGAGCCCACACCCATGGTCTGGTAAGGCATGCCGTGGAAGTAGTGTAGGAACAGGTGAGAACACCGTGGCCCCCAGAGCAGATAACACAGTAGACCAGTCGAGTGCAAGCAGGCTAACGGGTGGGCAGACTTCTCTGAGCTCTGGTTGAGTGCCCAGACCTCAGCACCTTGGCTCACTGGGTCCAGGGTGCTGCAGAAAGGCGGAGGGCTCAGTGCTCAGAGCGATCTACCTGACTGCCCTGCGTCCCCTGTTCAGGCCCTGCTGCACCTGCTGCTGCTCTATGGACTGGTGGTGAGCACAGCGCTGATCTGGCACCCCATCAACAAGCTGGCGGCTCTGCTCCTGCTGCCTTACCTGGCCTGGCTCACGGTGACCGCTTCCATCGCCTACCGCCTGTGGAGGGACAGCCTCTGCCCAGACCATCAGCCTCAGCCCCTCGGGGAGAAGAATGACTGAGGCACCAGAGACAGGAATGGAGAGAGGATGGCCAGGGTGGGGTAGAAGAGAACGCAGGCAGGGTTGTGGGGCTATTTGGAGGAGGAAGGGAGGGGAAGGGGGGCCCCTGGTGCCAATTTCCTTTCCATTTCAGAAACGGGAAGAGGGGAAACTTATTTTATATTTAATATAAATTAACTAATTCTGTATTAATAAGGTAATTTAGAAATACCCATTAAAAAAATCCTTTACGAACTTTGAGGGTATGATGCGAAGTGCCTATCTGGGAAGACGAAGTCGAGGGCAGCGTTGCAGGGGTAGACACGTCTGCGCATGTGTGGGAGTCCGTGTCGGTCAATGCGAGCAGCAAGGCAAGTGCGCTGCGAGGGGAGGGTGGGCGTACCGTCTCGGTTCCACTCCCACGCCCTCCCGATAGGGCCGAGATATTTAGGATTCAGATTTCAGTTACCTGGAACACAAAGTCATTTTGAAAAGTGGTATAAAAGCAAAACACAAAAGTAGATAAGGTAAAAAAAAAAAGATGCAAATTATATGTGTCAGGTTTATATATTATATTTTATTTTAGAGTAGTTTAATGTTATTTCATTGGATTTTAATTTATATATTAGTAACAATAATATAATGTGTATAATATATACCATAGTGTATTATGGTTATTATAATAATATTATACTATGGTTATACAATATATTATTCTCATGTACTTTCTATATGTCATATTAAGACCTTATGCGATTATCACTGATAAAGAGGATTATAGCCCATTTTTTATTTTTGTTTTCATATTCTTTTTTACTATTAATTATTTTAAATCCATTAATGACTATTACAATAAGAGAAAACATTGAGAAAAGAGATGAACACCTCAGTGCTGCTAAGTGATTTCAGACTTCTCTCTTTCTACATCTTCTCATTGGCTTCTTTATTTTGGTTCTTCTCTCCTACTGTTTTCTTCTCCTCTTGTCTCAAGGCCCTGGTGGTAGCAAGGGTAGCAGTGACTGCCCCTGGGGCTGCCCATCCCCAGATCCCAAACAAGGTCCACCAGAAGGCCCAGACACCCTGCCCAGGAGCTTTTAAAAATATTGGCCACTCTCTAGGGATGGAGTTGGGCATCAGTGTTCTTACAACTCCCCAGGGCCTCCAGCAGCCCAGCTGGGAACCACTGCCAACAGAGCCACTGGGGAGCTTATTACAAATGCATGTTCTTTAGACCCCACCTGTGACCTAAGAATCAGAACTTTTGGGTTGGACTCCAGGTATCTTTGGACTGAACAAGCTCCCAGCACTTGTGTGAGCTCTCACGAAAATTTGAGAGCTCCAGGTACGGCTGGTCTCTCGGGACTCTTTTCACTTCCACAACCTGTACTTCTTGTGAGCTGAGTTCTGGCTGAAGAACCAGCTCTGACCTCTCAGGTGGGGGCCAAAGACTAGACAGGGGAGAAGCCAGAAGGAGATCATCATTCAAGGAGACTGTCTTTTTCTGGAGCTCACCAAAGGAGGACAAGAAAGAAGGACTCTGCATCCTCCCTGACTCTAAGAGGATACTCTGCCCAGCCAGGCAGGTCAGGGACTCCCACCTCCGCATCCCACAGCACAGAGCAGGTCTTCAGGTATCTTTATGGGCTGGAAATGGGCGCTTGGTCCCATTAAAAGAAAATTCTGACCAGTACCCCACCAACACCTGCAGACAAGTCTGGAGCCATTGAAAAAGCCTGTGTTTGTTCTTGAAACTTCTCAGGTGGTTCTAATGTTCAGCCTGGTTGAGACAGCTACCAGCCTGGTTCTCGAAGTGTGGCCCAGTGACCTCCTGGGGCAGTTGTCAAAGGCTTGGACTCCAGCCCTGCTCCAGACCCAGATCATCTGCCTCTATGAGATGGAATCAGATGATCTTGGGGAAGGAAGACCATACAGTACAGTCAGTGGTTTGCAGTTCTGGCTCTGGAGAAGAGCCAGCCTGGGCTTGGTACAGACTGTCATTTACAACCGGGGAACCCAGTGCAACTGACTTCACTGCCCGTGCTTCATTTTTCTCATCTGTGCCATGGGCCCCCCCCCAATCCCCTAGAATTGTTGGGAAGAGATGAGATAATGAGTAAAATGAGGTCTGGCACAGAGGAAGTGCTTAACACCTGTTAGATGTTCTAGGAGGGGAACCCAGAGGTCCCTTGTTGGAGACCCACCTTGCTCCAAGATCCCCAGCTGTATCTCCCTCCCTTCCTAAGAGCCAGGAGAGTGAGTGACCTCCTCCCCAGGTCTGGCGGCCAGCCTGACCAGTATCACATGCAGAAAATGACTCGCTTTTTATGTTGCAAGTGCAGGTGGATTTTGTCTTCACCTCAATCAAATTTTCTAAAACTGCTTTCAGTTGAATTTATAGCTTCATTTATATGTGTAGCTGTTTAAATGTAGAAGCATAATCCATAAATACCGATCGAGGGTGGGCTCGGAGCCACCGCACTGCACAGGTTCTCGTCCCTGCTCCACTATTACCGGGTGACCTTAGACAAGTCAACACCCCAGAGTTATTTGTCATTGTTGTTGTCGTCCTCATCTCATAGAGGCAGTATAAATAGCTGCTCCGAATTTTATTGGTGTTGCCAGCTAATTCTAGAAGTTTAACTGATGCTCTAAGAAGAGGAGAGTCTGCCCAAGCCCATTGCATGACTTTGCCCTCCCCAATGCAAGCTGATCCACAGACCCAGGCATCCAGATACCTCTAGTTCTGGACAATTGGCCCTAGAACAAAGCTTGATTTGGGCAGTTTCCCAAGCCCTGGAATAACAAGACTGCCTGACAGGATGAGCCAAACCAAGGGGCTTCCTGGCTTTGAACAGTAACAGCCAGAAAGGGCAGGATTCCAACCACAAACTCTCATTCTCTGTCCCCAGAGTCATTCTTAAAATTCCCTTCTGTAGGGATGCCTGGTGGTTCGGTCGGTTACATGCCTGACTCTTGATTTCATCTCACTTCATGATCTCAAGGTCATGAGACTGAGCCCCAAGTTGGGCTCTGTGATCAGTGAGGAATCTGCTTGTCTCTCTCCCTCTGCCCCTCCCCCCATCACACGTTCGTGCCTGCAAGCATTTTCCCTCTCTCTCTCTCTCTTTCTCAAATGGATGAATAAATAAAATCTTAAAAAAAAAAAAACCTCCCTTTTGCACTGCTGTATGGTTCCTGGGTGGGAGCCTTTAATCTCCCAGTCTCCCAATCTGCCTGAAGCCCTTGTCCTTACCCCACGGTTCTTAACCACACCTGGAACACACACTGCCCTGGGCCCCTCCTAGGTATCTGGAGTTACCTAGAGCTGTGCCTGAGTGGAGTCAGAGCTGCCTCCTATCTTTGTGACATGTGTCCTGGGATCCAACCACCGCAGTCATGTGTGTGTGCTTCTCTGTCTTTCTGTGGTAGTTTTCCATTTGCCTCTGAGCGAGCACATGGCATGTGAATATGATTCACTGGGTGGAGAGTGGCAGGGAGGGGGAGATGAGCTCCTCAAATGCTGTGCAGTGCCCCCCACACCAGTGTGTGCAGAGGTTGGGAGCTGCAGCAGATAACATAGCACCCCCAGTAGGTGGTACGTCTCTTTCTGCTGGATCTTAGTCCCTCCCTGGAACCCTGCATCCTTCCTCCCTTTGCCAAGTCTGCAGAGTGGAGCCACACAGGGGCAAGGTGAGGCAGGGAGACTGAGAGTGGACAAAGTTTTGGTCCGATGGGCTGGGAGGGAGCAGAGTGCAGGCATCCCCAGCCCCTCCTCCCCATGGGCAGGTAGAGATGATGCCCTGGTTGAAGGAAGTTGAAGACCCCCGGAGTGTTGCCAGGCCTGGGCCAGGGCTCCAAAGTCTTCCTTTGTGGTAGCCACATCCATCCAATCCCCTGGAATTCCCCGGCACCCCAAGCTGAGTTTCAGAGTCCTCCTCCTTCTTGTAGTTCTGGAAAACAAGGACAAGGCCCTCTTGTTTTAAGGACTGATTGCTGATCCCCTTTAGTAGCAGGCAAGTTACTGACCCACACAAAAACTGGCTCTGGTTGGAAACCCCTCAGATCCGGACCTCCCTCTTTCATGTAGAGTCCCTCGAAGCCCCTTCTCTCCCCGCAAGCTCTCAAGGACCCTCACCCACTTAGGCACATTCTGCTAGTGTGCAAACCAGGACAGGCTCTTTGTCATAACAGTTGCCTCAGTGCTATCTTTTCAGCCTCATCCGTCCCTCTACTGTCTATAGCTCCAAGATCCCCCAGCCCACACAGAAATTGTCTGCCCACAGGAGCACCCAGGAAACCCCTGTCCTCTCCACCTGCACCTGTTCTGCACACTGACTGTTCTAAGCGCTGGAATTCTCCTTTCAAAAGCTGATTCAGTTTATCTCCTTCTCCTAGTAGGTTCTTTGGCCCTGCACAAACACCCCTTTCAAAGAACACTATTAGTCACCTTCTTGTGCATGATTCTTATCAGCTCACTTTCCTCAAAGACTCAAAACGCCCGCCGCAGGAGCCGGGCAGTGCCGGGAGTGGCAGCTGGAATGGAGGACTGCAGTGACTAAGTTCCCGTGTCACCATTTTCCCCCGGGGACAGCACATTCTGCCTGGCAACCTGAGCATTGTGTTCTGCACAGGAGCATATTGAAAACCTTGGCCCACGCTGTGAGACTAGTGCCTTCCCTGATCTCAGCCTTAGACCTCTGGGAGACCCTGGGTCCCCTGCCCCACCCCCCGCCTGGCCAAAGCTCTGGACACCCCGTGTTTATGTCAACAGAGCGGTTGCTGGAGGGCACAGGCTTCTGTCCACCAGGGGGTTGTCTGGTGCCTGCAGCCCGTTGTTTGTGTACCTCGTCTCAGTAGTGACCGAGGGACAGGCACGCCCTGGCTGGGTCTCTGGGGCAACGCGCTGTTGGGGTCCCAGCTGTCCCTGCACATAAAGCACCCACTCCATCAGCATGCTCCCAAGGTGTCTTCTTTCACAAAGTGAGAATTTAAACCTTCCCCTGGTGAGGCTTCTATTTTCCACTAGGCTCCTCCTGGCCTCTACTTCCTCCCCAGTGAGGGCAGTGCAGGATCAGGCTGGGACCCAAGGAACAGCTGTGCCTGACCCTGTCCCCTACTCCTCGGCCACCTCTAGAACATCCAAATGTTTTCTGAAATGACCCTGGGAAGTGGGACTGGGAGAGGCAGGTTGCAGCTTCTCTTGGGCCTAATACAGCTCCTTGCAGCCCCTGGCATCCCAGAGAGAATGGGGCTGGGGCCTGCGGGGACAGATTTCGAGCATTCCTTTTTCGGTTTCCATCCCTACTCCCCAGCTGCTTTGTCTCTATCCCTCTACCCTCTACACATACACACCACACATACATTCATGCCTCTGCACATGCACTCCTCACATACTGATTGCTTCTAGAGCCAAGGTCCCTGAAGAACACCTTCCTCCCCTAGAGCCCTTCTTGCCCCTCCTTCCTCGGAGCCTGGCCTCAGGGCTCCTGGTAGCAGTAGTAGCCGAATGGTGAAGGGGCAATAGCATGACTCTGGCAGCCCACAGCTCTGCTCTCACTAGCTGCATGACCTTGGCCAAGTCACTTAAGCTCTCTAGTCCCAAATTCCTCACTAATAAAATGAGAAGAATTACTATTAATTAAAACCTACCCCCAACATCCTCGTGAGGAGTAAATGGACTAATTGACATGACCTGCTGAGACCAGTGGCAGGCCCCCACGAAGGGCTGTGTTAATGTTAGTGCTCCCTGTTACTGAATTCCAGGCAGCATAACACAGTTGGAAAAGCCTAGAACTTGAAGGCTGACAGACCTGGGTTCAAATTCCAGCAACCCACAGACTCCTGCTGTGACCTTGAACTAGATGCCTTATTTCTCTGTCTCTTCCTCTGCAGGAGGGGCGAGGGGAGAGAAACTTACCCAAGTGTTAACAGGGGGGTTGGGGAATGCCTGCCCTAAAGAGTAGAGTGGCAGCTGCAGAAGGCTGAGCCAAGCTCCCGGCACCTGATCCCCAGATTAGCTGTTGTTCTCTGGGGCCAGCAGGGGAAACTGGTAGGCCTTGGAAAGGAGAACCAGGGACCAGCCAGGAACCAGGCCCCTAGGAGGTGCCATAAATAGCCAGAGCTAGCTCAGAGGGCCTCCAGGGATGGAGGGCAGGGGTGGGAGCTGGAAAGGAGCTGTGGAAAAGGAAGCTGTCAGTTATCAGTCCAAGGGAGGACCCAGAGTGCTCTCCCAAGTATCAAAGGAAAAAGGATATGTGGGTGTGGTGGGAGTCAGGGGTCACCTCTTCAGAAAGGACCAGCTGGGTCCACCTCTGTCTCACCTCCCACCAACACTCAGAGTCGGGAAATTTTCATGACATTGTTCATCTTCACCCTCACAGGATGTCTTGTCTCCTCTTCTCATTTCCATCCCTTTGATCGTCCTGGACAATAACTCAGAAAGAAGCACAGAAGCCTAGATATGCTTAGTGATTTGGTCAAGATCACACAGTGAATCAAGGCTGAGATGGGCTGGTGAACATGGATTTATTCTCCCCCCCAAACCAATCCTGAGTTATACAGGACAGCCAAAATATCTGCCGTGTTTCCAGTGCTCAGGGTGCCTGGGTGGCTCAGTCATTTGAGTGTCCTACTCTAGAGTGTATTACCCTTGATTCTGGCCCAGGTCATGATCTCAGGACTGCAGGATTCAGCCCTACAACAGGCTCCACGCTCAGCAGGGAGTCTGCTTCTCCCCCTCTATTTTTCCCTCTGCCCTTCTCCCCAGCTTGCTCGCTCTCTCCCTCTCTCTAATAAATAAATCTTGGGACACCTGGGTGGCTCAGTCAGTTAAGCATCTGCTTTTGGCTGGGGTCATGATTCCAGAGTCCCGGGATCGAGCCACCGTATCAGTTCGAGCCACCGGGCCAGTTCCCTGCTCGGCAGGAAGCCTGCTTCTCCCTCTCCCTCTGCCATTCCCCCTGGTTGTGCTCTTTCACTCCCTCTCTCAAATAAATAAATACAATCTTAAATAAATAAATAGATCTTTAAAAAAAAGAAAAAGAAAAAACCTGTCCTCAAGGAGGAAATCCTTCCCACAGGGGGAATAAGGCCCTGAAAGGATCCCTCCTGGTCACTTGCCTCCCCCAAGACCTTTTGCTCTGCATTGGTTGTTCCAAGCCCCTCACTGCAGCTGTGGCCTAGAAGGAGGAGAGGGACACCCACCTTCACAGCTTTACACAGGCTTTCATCAGAGCTGGCTGGGTGCCGCCCTGGAGATAAGAACTATTCTCCAAGAACCTGGACTTAAATCCTTGTGTGATCTTTACACCTGACTTCACCTTCCTGAGCCACAGGTCCGTAATTGCAAACCAAGGCCAGTGATCCCTGCCTGTGTGAGACCGGTGTGAGGACTGGATGCACTAGTGCGTGCCCAAGGTCCTGCTGAAGATGAAGACAGGACGCCCCGTCCAGACTGCACCTCTCTGTGTTCTTGCCATTTCCTATCGCACCTGGCACGCAGGAGCCCTTGATAAGTGTTGATCAAATAAAAGAAGGAAGTGACCTCTTTGCATGGAACTGTTGTGTGTTTGTGGGATGATAATGAATAATGTGGGTCCGCCATGTATCAGCGATTACCGCCTTTTCTTTGTAGACACAGGCACTACTCCTACCACTCCGTGCTTGACATCCCTGGAAAAAACACCTGAAAAAAAATAATCTCGGGGTAAATGCTTTCAGTAGCAAACCTATTAGGTAGGAGAACCAGCTAGTTTATGGTGGGTACCAGAGCGCTCTGGAGAATGCAAGGGGCACCAGTAGTAATTATGCCTGGACAACAGGTAGAAACCATGACCATCCAGGAAGACCTAAATGTTTGGCCTCTTACTCATGGGGCCCTGTGGGGCTCAGAATTCCCTGGGGAGAGAGCCCCAAAGCCCCAGATACCCCAGAAACTGACCTGACTCCTATTCTCTGGGCAGACCGTGGAAGGGTACCCTCCCTTTCCATCACCGCCACCCAGCCCACTTGGGGCTGGGTTCCAGCAGTTCCTGAAGTTCCCAGGTTCCTCACTTTCAACCTCTAGGTGACCCTGATCCCAGCCTTCCACTGCCCTGAGAATGGTCTAGAGTTTTCATGCTGCCCCAAACATAAACACCTGTGGCCTCTGCTAAGCATCCAAGATGGGAACTGAGAAAGTGATCCATACATCTTCCAATGCTGGTTTAGCTCAGGGATTTTTCCAGGGGCTCCAGGGGTCTCTCATTACTTTCACAAGCTTATAACTGGTCCCTCTGCTTCTCGTCTTTCCCACCTTTGGCCTCTCTCAATCAAGCAGCCTGGGTGATCCTGTAAAAATATAAATCAGACCATGTGTTTCATCTGTTCAAAGACCATGGCTTCCCATCTCATTCAGAGAAAAAGTCAAGGTCCTTGACAAGTCCATAAGGCCCTATCTTTCTAGCCCTTATTTATCTCTGGTCTTATCTCCTAGGACTCTCCAGCCGCACAGGTATCTACTTGCTCCTCAAAAACACAAGGAATAATCCCACCTCAGGGCCTTTGCACCTGTTCTTCCTCCCCTTGGACCACTTTCCCTTCACAAAGCATATTTGCCTCATAACTTTCAGATCTTTTTTCAGTTGTCTGCTTTTCAAAGTCCTTCCCTGGCCACTCTATAAAAATACTACCCAACCCCTTGACACTTCCGTCCCGCTAACCTGCCTTCTCTCCTTAGCACTTAACACCAGCAAATAGACAAGAGAGATAGATGGATAGATGGATGGATAGATAGATATATCACTTATCTTGTATATTGTCCAACACTCTCAAGCTCTGTGAGGGCAAGGATTTTCACTTGTTTTGTTCTGGGCCATATTCCAGTACCCGAAACAGCACCTGGCATATAGTAAATGCTCAACAAATGTTTGTTAAAGGAATAAAGGACCGACTTAGAGGAAACACAGTTTGGAGGTCAAATGTCTGGCCTCTGGAGTAAAAAGGCCTGGATTTGAATCCTGGCTTTCCCGCTCATGGGCTGTATGACCTCAGGCAAGGCCCTTAATCATCATTTCTGTGAGTCCCAGTTCCCCCACATGAAACAAGGGATGATACAGACTGCCTTCCGGAGCTGTTGAGAGCATTAAGTCTGATTTTACACATAAGCCATGAAACTCAACCTGTCCTCTTTCAAAACCTCTGAGCTTGGGTGCCTGGGTGGCTCAGTTGTTAAGCATCTGCCTTTGGCTTGGGTCATGATCCCAGGGTCCTGGGATGGAGCCTCACATGGGGCTCCCTGCTCCGTGGGAAGCCTGCTTCTCCCTCTCCCACTCTCCCTGCTTGTATTCCCCTCTCTCGCTGTGTCCCTGTGTCCCCCTCTGTCAAATATATAAATAAATAATCTTAAAAAAAAAAACCCTCTGAGCTTGTAAATAGCAGTATTGTTACTACTGGAGATTGAGAACCAACACAGCATTATGGGGCCATAACTGGCAAATTAGCATCTGTTCCCTTTAAGTAATAACCCACGGTTTCTTTCCAAATTGCAAGTTCTTATCCTACCCCATCTCAGGGCCCTCCTTTCCTGAACCAATGTCTCCGCAAGCAAATGGGGCAGGGTTTCTCTGCAGGCTCCCCTGGTCAACACAAACTTCACCCTGCTTGCACCTCTGAGAGCATCTCTCCTAAATCTCGGGATGCCCAGCCTCTATCCCGTTCTCCATCGTCCCTGACAGACCGAGTGGAGTTAGAAGGGTTGCATGGGGAAATAGAGGGAAGGATATAAGGTGGAGGGAGAGAGTATGAATATATGTGTGAGCCAGTGGGGGAAGGGAGAGCAGGCCTTGCCATCCCCACCTGCCAGCTTCCTGTCTTTGCTTACTGATAAATAGGGGATACTAGTGGCCAGATTTTCCATTCCCCCCATCCCGGCACCCACTGTCACTCAATTAAAAAAAGATAGAGGGCGAGGGCCAGGGGGAGGGGCAGAGGGCTCCTGTTATAAAGCCTGTGTGGCCAGGAGGTGACAACACTAAGCCTGGCTTGCCCGGTCCTCTTCCCGTTGTCCCCAGGCAGGTTTAGCTGCTGACAGCTGCTTGGGACTCTGCCGCCAGGCCCTGGCCCTGGGAACTCGCTGCTTCTCCCCTTTCTCAGTGCCTGCGGAGCCACCATCCCTCCATGGCTCAGAAAGAAGAGGCCGCTGGGGCCGCTGCGGCCGCTGAGCCTGCCGCGCCTGCTTCCCAGAATGGTGAGGATGCGGAAAACCTGGATGACCCTGAGAAGCTGAAGGAGCTGATTGAACTGCCTCCCTTTGAGATTGTCACAGGGTGAGACCTGGGTGTGGTCCGGGCACCTCCTCCCGAGAAGAGTGTGGGCTGGGGGCAGGCTGGGGGAATTCAGGATGGGAACAGAAGAGGTCAGGGTCACAGTCCTGCTGCCAGGAGTCTACCGTGCATGGTAGGGGCTGTAGGGGGGACAGCAGCAAATCTCTCTTGGCCTCTCAGGCAACACCTACCACCCCCCCTAACCAGGGGGAGGTAGGAGCAGCTCCTCGGAGACAAGGCCCCAGAGAATGAAACCACTGCTCAGGCCTCCTGGTAGTGGGCTGTCACCTGCCTCTCTGGGTACAGGCTGTTTAGTTCCAGGGAATTGGATAAGGACATGGGATGACCCAGACAAATTTAAATATGATCCCGGTCAAAGTACCTCCTCCCTCAACTTCTCTCCCCCCTGCTGAGTAGGGGGTCTCCTCTCTCTGTATGGCTCTCACTCTTTCTCTAGAGCTTCTCTCTGGAATGGAAGATCCTAAGACAGGGAATAAGACAGGGAAAATAGATCCGCTCTTTGCTAAGGCTGAGTGAGAAGCTTTTTTTTTTTTTTTTTTTTTTTTCATATTGAATCAAGTCTGCCCAGGGGTTCTCCACATCTGCCCCAAGGGCAAGAGTAGTTACAGTGCAGGTCATCCTCCAGGCCCAGGAGCTTCTGGCCAGAAGAGGTATTCTGCCCTTGGCCAAGCACCAAGGAAGAACAAGGACCCTAAGCAAAGGGTCTCCAGGCCCCAAAGAGGCCTACGTACAGGATCCCTCTGTCTTGTCCAGATTATGCCTTCTCCAGGAATAAAACCAAGTTGTCCTTCCTCCTCTTTCCTCTCTGTTCCTTTTGCAAAAGGCCCCGCAAAGTTTGTAGGCCAAGAATAAGAAGGGACTACATAGGGCCACATTGCCTCCCTCAACCCCAAGGTTTCCTTGATGGAAATCGCCAACAATGCCCACAGGCAGAGTAAGGTCCATACTAGGAGAAATTTCAGGAAGAATGGAGGCATGATGCCCCCAGGGGACAGAGGAGCCCCGGGTGGTCCTCCAGACTTGCTGTTTTAAGCTTGGCAAGGGATTTTCCAGCCCTGGCCTCGTTTGGTCATTTGTAACACAAGGAAGTTACACTAAATTGATCCCTAAGGTCTCTTCCAGCTCAGACACTTTCTGATTTCTATAAGAGAACCTGAGGGGAAAACGCACCGTAGTTCCTGAGGGAAGAATTCAGGCAAGAGCCTGGAACTTGTGTTCACCGGTGCTCAACCAACGAATGTCTCCCCCTTGTCCTAGGATTAAAGAAACAGCAGAGCACAGATTAATATAGACTTAGGGAAAGCCTAGGGCTACCAGGTCAGGAGAGTCCACAATCCCAGTGGTCCTCTATGGAGAGAGATCCTTTACCTCACCCCTAAGCCTGCTGGTCCATGCTGCCCTTGGTCACACACAGGCATGGGCACACCCACTCTGCCCACAGTTGCGGTCTCCCCAGCACAGCAGCAGGATAGGTCTGGAACAAAATTAGACTATGTTCAATTGAACATGCTTTGGGTTCCCAGGGGAGTTGGTCATAATGGTCAAATCCTCTGATGCAAGTTATATCCACCCAGAGCTTTATGATCACCGCATACTTGCACATGTGTGAGCCCATTCAACCTTCAGCACAATGCTGGGGATTACTGCCACTCTACAGATGGGGAAACTGAGTCAGGGAGATTGCATGATTTGTTCAAGACCACAGAACCAGTAAGTAGCAGGTCTTCTTCTGACTCCAGCCAAGTGTTCTTTCCACGGGGCTCTTACTCATTCCAGGTCCCAGATTTCCCAAACAGGGTTCCACCTATCTCCATCTGTGAAGCAATGGAGCTCAGAGGCTTCTCTGACCCAAGGCTCAGAAAACAAGATGCAGCAGGGCAGTTTTCTGGGTAGTAGTTCAGGAGGGAGGTGGAGCTCTGAGTGTTTCCTGGCCACAAGTAACAGCTGTGGAGATCTGTCTCCTGGGCCCCTCTGGGTAAACAGATGGCTTAAAATAGCCCAGAGGTGTGGCTGTGTCTGTGCAGAGACAGGATGAGGGAACAGCTTTCCCCTTCTTTCCTCTCCAGATGCCCTGGCATCAAGGGGATCAGCAGAGTAGCTCCTCTCCTAGCCTAGACTCCCAGAGGGGATGGGTCTGTCTGTATGGCTTCTTAGATTTGGGCTGCAAGCTAGCAGAAGAGCAGGCAGGTTCTGAGTAATAGTCAGGAGTGAGGCAGGCGTACTAGGTAGGAATAAGAAGATATGCCCCACTTGTCGTGATTCTGGCTTGAATAGGGCACTTGGGATAGAAAGAAGACCTAAGAACATTAACAAAATTACATGGTAGAAAGTACTAGAAAAAGGTCTAAAACTGTGGTAGTGTGCCAAAGCCAACTCACGATGACTGAGAATCAATTGTGCGCATCTCTTTCCAACTCTGTGTTCAGTGACTTCATGTTGGTTTCTTGAAATCTCCATAGTAGGAATGTTTACAAAGATCAGCAAACCTTAGAAATGAGTATTTTCTTTCATCCCTCCCTCCCTCCCTTCCCCCTCTCTCTTTCTCCCTTCCTCCTTTCCTGTCACAGAGCTGGTTGTTAAACCAGCACACCAAGGAAAGAAAGAGCCCTCTAACTAAGAGAAGAAAAGTAGAGAGGGCTTAGGTTTGGTTGTGCTTAAGATTCAGCTCTGAGGGGTAAAATTTGAGGCCCAGAGAAGCCACCACCCGACAGCACCAGCCTTAATTTCTTGAGTGTTGACCATTGTCCAGACTCTGAGGGGTGGGATTACTCAACCTATCCTCCAAATGAGGAAACCAAGGCTCGGAGAGATGAGTAATATGCCCAAAGCTAATGGATGGAGTAGGGCATAAACCCCAAGACTGTCTGACTCCAAATCACCATACTGCATCTAAAAAAAGCCATAAATGGGAAGTTTCTTGTATTCGACAAATATTTACTGAATAGGAATCATTTATGTGCTGCCCGTTTTCCCCACGAGGACAGGGACTTTTAATTGCTTTATCCCCAGCACCACGAATAGTGCCTGGCTCCTAGTAGATACTTGTTAAATAAATAAATGAACTAATGAATGAGCTCCTATCGTCTGGTAGTCTCTCTGCCAGCCACTAGGGCAAAGAACTAGCTGTGGGGAGGGTTTCTGGGAGGAGAGCGGTTCGGGATCTCTGAAGAGCCAGGCGCGCTCAGCATAGAAGAGAATTCCTCAGATCCATGCCTGCCTCTCAACTCCCACATGCTCTACAGAAGCTCTGGGGCACCAGAATTAGTTGTCTTCTCATCTTTCCACCCCAGGGATGAGCCACTATGGCTCTGCCCAGCAGGACCTCTGGCTGTGTTTTTGTTTTTGTTTGTTTCTAGTTGTGCTGCGTATGATTTGCATCACGCTCAAGCTGCTCGCAGAGGGATTGGTATGGAAGAGACATAAATGGCACAGGCTGTAACAGTCCTTTCAGCTGCTTCTTTAGCTGCCAGTGGTTTACTCTGGTCACATGGAGAGGAAAGGCAGGGTTCAGAGGAGAAGGGACAGCAAGGAGTGGGGGCCTTTGATTCGGCCGTTAATCCCACAAGCCTCTCACGCCTCACCTTGGGCTCCAAAGCATGCTGGGGAGGCTTGTTCCAGGGAAAAGCAGAAGACAGCCACTGACTCTGGCCACCCTGGCCTCCACTGAGGCTGGGGGAAACTCAGAGCTCCAGTGTGAAGACAATGCCTCCCAGGAGAAAGGCAGGGCTCAGGGCTTGCCTAGGGCAGAATCCCATCCAGCATTACAACCCTAGAGCCAGCAGCCTGGCAAAACCCATCCGGGCTGTTAGAACTCTGCTTCTTTTCTCCCTCTTCCTGGGCCCACTCCTCAGCATCCACTTTGCAAGTGGTCTGGAAAAGGGAGAAGGAGACAGAAACCAGCATGTCTGCCTCTTTTAAGCAGATCATGAGAGAGCTGGTGAGAAAAGCTGAACCAAGTCAACACTCAATGACCTGTAAGTAGATTTTTCCACTCCATGGATCATTTTAGAGCAAATGTTTCATCTCAGAGCTTCTACTATTGTCCAGGTTGCTCTCTTTTATGTATAGATTTATGCTCAGGGAGTGCAAATATTTTTTAAATGTGAACGAAATATTCACAACCCTTCTCCCTCCATCAAGTCGACCGTGTTCTAAATGGTCTCTCCCAGAGATTAGGATTCTTGGTTTCCTTATTAGAGAATTGCAAGACCCAGGAGGCTGGGTCTCAGCAGATGAAGTGTGAGTGACCCGTCTGCAGAAAGTATGAGGAAGGGGTGCTTGAGGAAGCAGGGGAGGGGGAAACCTCTTGGTTTTTGTGCCTGAGATTGTGACTGAACCCAGGTGAAGAAATCTGTTACCAGCATGTTTCTCCCGACCACCACTCCAACACACGGGCACATGCACATCCCATTTCAGCAGGAAAACACCTGCTGGGGGCGAGAGTAAAGGTTATAAGTCACTACAGTACTCAGGCATCATGCTACTAGAAAAAAGAAGAAAAGACGTTTGCGATTATCTAAGAAATTAGTGTCACTGTTTCTTTTCTTCCGCTAGCAGGCATAACAGTGTTGACTTATTTTGTGATTCTATAAAATCACCCGAGGTGGCCATGTTGTCTAGCTCCCTGGAGAGATTTCAGACCTTTTCCACCTCTGTTCTCCTGGGTCCTCTCCAGGGCCTGGCTGTTTCAGCCTGTGGGAGGCCCAAAGAACTTTATTTGATCTTTATGCTCCTTCTGGAAAAGCAAGAAGCCCACTGAGAAGCCAAAAAAGCCCAGTTTTTGAGCAAGCCCAAAGGAAAGACTGGGAGCCAAGACCCTCCCTGACTTTTCTTTTCCTCTTGAAAGTATTTCCCTTCCTTAGGCAGCTAGTCCAGAAGGCTCTTCTGAGGCACGGAGTAGACTATGGGGCTGCCTGCCAGAGGGGAAGGAAACCGGTATTTATAGAAGGTGAACTTTCTTCCTCTCCCTTGGGTTTCAGGTTTCTCTGGGTCCTCTCCTCTTGCAAAGGGAAGAGGAGGAGGGGAAAACATCAGAGCTTAAGAGAAGCTGGGAAAAGCAGCAGCCTCAGACCAGCCAGCCAATTTGCAATGGCATGCTGGGCCAAATTCATGGTCTTGGCTGAGCTGTATTTGGCAAAGTTGGAGCAAAGCTTTTGGGAGCTCCAGAAGGAAACCCGGGGGAGGGGGGTGTGGGGGGAGGGGAGAGGTCACACAGGCAACTTTGGGGAAGCCCCAATCAACCACACAGTCATGAATACTTCCAAGGGTTTCACCTGAGAATCCATCATACACACGGCTCTGGACTAGGCTTGGGGGCAGAGGGTGTCTGGCAGAAGGCCTTGAAGAGCATAAAGTGTTTGGGCAAAAAAGGTAAGCTCTGTGCTTCTCAGGAGAAAAAAAAAAGCCATTCCAGGAAGTGAAGGGACCATTTAGCAATTGGTAAAATCCAGGAGTGGTCTTGTAGTGTGAGTTTAATTGGGGAGAGCTCAGTATGAGTGAACTCCCAACAGGGATTGAAACAGGAGAGGGGAGTCATCAGGCCATCCATTCTTCTGAAATGTTAAGTAAATAATAAACACATCCAATCAGGGACAGAGGGGTTTAGAGAGCTAAGTATAGTACCTGAAGGAATCCTGGGGCCAGGTCCTCAAACACATCCATCTCCACATTGGAAACTTAACTTGACAGGAAGAGATATGGAAACTTGAGTGGAGACAATTTTATGGTGGGGGCGGGGAGTACTGCAGGGAAATAACTCATGTTCACACGGCTCTTTGGCACCTGCTGCTTATCCCTAAGAAGCCAAGGAGACTTCTTGGGAAGTCTGGGACTTCCTGGGAGTTCCCTGTAGTCCCATGAGTTAGAAAGGGAAGGCATGTAGAGAAGTAACAGTGGGGTTAATCATTGTCACAGAATATCTTCTGGGGCAACCACAGAGATTGCCTTTTTTAAAATTTTTATTTGATTATTTATTTGAGAGAGAGCACATGAGGGGGGAGGAGCAGAGAGAGAGGGAGAGAGAGAATCTTAAGCAGACTCCCCTCTGAGCATGGAGCCCATCAGAACCACCCAGAGGACTCTACAAATGTCAATGCCTGGGCCCAATACAAACCCAATGAAATCAGGATGTCTGGAGGGGAGCCCGACATGGGGCTTGATCCCACAACCCCATGATCATGACCTGAGCAGAAGCGAAGAGTTGGGCGCTTAACTGAAAGAACGACCCAGGCGTGCTCCCAGAGATTACATTTTTTAAAAAGAAAACACTCAGGAATGCCTGGGTGTCTCAGTGGGTTAAGCATTTGCCTTTGTCATGACCCCAGGGTCCTGGGATTGAGTCCCACATCAGGCTTCTTGCTTGGCAGGGAGCCTGCTTCCTCCTCTGCCTGCTGCTCCCTCTGCTTATGCTCTCTCGCTCTCTCTGATGAGTAAATAAATAAAATCTTTTTTAAAAAAAGGAAAGAAAAGAAAAGAAAACATTCAGCCTCCCCAAGCCAGTACTCAATCCCCTCCTCTCCTGTGATATTTTCAGTCTCTCCTGTGAAAGCCTCTTTGTTCCGCTTGGCCTCCTAACCTGCAAAAGGCTTCCCTATTTTAGAAAAAGATACAGACATACATAAAGATAGAGACAATTCTGATGCCCTCTCTAGCCCCTTTTGAAACCTTGCTCTCTCTTCCTTCTTACTACTGAACTTTCTCCTAGACCTGGCCTTTTTCTGCTGGTTTCATTTCCTAATTACCCATCCCACCCTCGAAGCCACTGGACATAGTTATCACCAAGTCTGGCGTCCTAAGACACCGGGCAGGCTTGCTTCAGTTCAGGCTTTTCCCCAGCGTCACTCCATCTGCCTAAAGCTACCAGGTCATCTTCCATGGACGTCACTTTCATTATGGCTTTCTTTATTGAGGAGCCTGTAACAATTCTCTGTTGCCCTCTGAATCAAGGCTAAATGTTAGAGAACCTTTGTCCCACGTCCTCCACGCTCCCTATGCAATTTAAATCAGCAGTTTTCAAATGCTCTTAGCTAGAGTCGAGCTGCTAGATTAGAAGCATCTGGAGGGCAGAGGCCAAGTCTTTTATAATTCTGAAATGACTATACAAACTATAGCATATCAAGGTACTCTCAAAGATAAAAAAAATTCTTGGACATTCATCGTGTGACAACCCCTTCACCTGCAGAAAAGCCAGACTTGAGAAACAATGACTGGAAGGGCACTGAGTGGTGGGCCGAGCCATGCCTGAGATACACTAGCAGTGAGTGGCAGGGAAGAGAAATGGAAGCAGGAAAGGTTCTGCAAAATCTTTGTCGTCTTCTAGCAGGAGAAATTTTATATGCTTGCTACTTTGTAAGATTAGTATTGGAATACTGCTTTTCCAACCTGGCTGCCTAGTAGGATCATCTGGAGAGTGTTTTTTTGTTAGTTTTGTTTTTAAATACTGGTGCCTGGGTCCCCTCTAGACGTTCTGATTTCATTGGTTTGGTGTGGGGCCCAGGCTCTGACAAGTGCCGAGTCCTCTGGGTGGTTCTGATGTGTCGCCAGGTGAAGTAGTGACTGATTCAGAAATGTAGGAGTGTGCTGTGTGTTGGAAGGATGATGGAGGGTTTGGAGACCCTCCCTACTGTCTCCCTACTGGGGTGACTGGAACATATACCTCCAACTTCTCTCCTCTCCTCCAGATAAACCCTTCTGGATTCCGTCCTTTGTTGTTGTTGTCGTCGTCCCTGTTGTTAGCCTGGGCAAGGCCTGTTTTGACAGGAAGAGCCATCGTGCCCCGACGCACCGAGTTTGGAGAGCCACCTGCTCCCTGCTGGTCCGAGGAACAGGAGCTCATCCCTCTCTCTTTTCCCCTGTCCCCCTGCCCCCTCTGCCCACAGGGAGCGGCTTCCTGTCAACTACTTTAAGTTCCAGTTCCGGAATGTGGAGTACAGCTCCGGGCGGAACAAGACCTTCCTGTGCTACGTGGTTGAAACGCAGGCCAAGGGAGGCCAGGTGCAGGCCACCCGGGGGTACCTGGAGGACGAGCACGCCACCAACCACGCCGAGGAGGCTTTCTTCAACACCATCCTGCCCTCCTTCGACCCGGCCCTGCGCTACAACGTCACCTGGTACGTGTCGTCCAGCCCCTGCGCGGCCTGCGCGGACCGCATCCTGCGGACCCTCGGCAAGACCAAGAACCTGCGCCTACTCATCCTGGTGGGGCGCCTCTTCATGTGGGAGGAGCCCGAAGTGCAGGCCGCGCTGAGGAAGCTGAAGGAGGCCGGCTGCCGGCTGCGCATCATGAAGCCCCAGGACTTCGAGTACGTCTGGCAGCATTTTGTGGAGCAGGAAGAGGGCGAATCCAAGGCCTTTGAGCCCTGGGAGGACATTCAGGAGAACTTCCTGTACTACGAGGAGAAGTTGGCGGACATCCTGAAGTAGGCCTCTGGGCCCAGCCTCACGTGAGTCATGGCGCCACAGCGGTGTCCCTAGCCCGTCACTAAGGTAGAAGGCTGGAGGGCAGGTGGGATGAGGGGTAGGTTTGGTTTGTCGCCCTACCCCGACGAACTGCATTTCTCTGCTTTCGGTTGGCTGTAAAAACATTTTCGGAGACCCCATTTCTTCTCTTTCCTCTCAGTTCCTCTCCCTAAACCCTTTTCCCTACTACCCTTTCATATCCAATGAAGTTTTCCCATACCTTGGAATACTCAAGGTGTTGAATCTGAAAGCTTTGGTGAGACAGAATGGCTTGCCGTGGTCAGATCCGGGTGGTGCAAGGACCTGCTACTGAACAGCAGAGAGGAGCCCTCACTTTAAGCAAGCCCCCATGGGCATGAGTCCAGACTTACTCTGGACACCTTCTGGACACCCTACCCTCACCCCCTTTTGCAAGTTTACCGTTCCATGCCCTATAATAGAGGTTTTTCATTCCTTCTGGGACTTTTTTTTTTCTTTGGTACTTTTGAAAGCCCCCAAATGGATTTGTATTCAGCTTATTTATTGCCAGAGACGCTTTCATGTTTTCAAACAAATGGTTCCACTTTGAAGGAGACCAATAATTTGTGTGAATGTATAATGCAAGAACATTTTTCTTACTTTGAGAAGACCTCAGCAGAGCTGATTAAAAAATGTGGAATTCAGGAATGGGGATATCACAGCAACATGTTCTTTTATGCAAGAATGATGAAAGGGTTAAAAAGAGGTTTGTAAATTAGACAGCAGCTCAGACATAAGCCTCCTACAGATATCAAGAAGTGATCGGAGGACTGGAAGTAAAGATTAGCTATTTAAGCAAATAATTAGGACACAATTAAGGCCAATTTGGCCTCTTGCTGAGGGTAAATTAGGCTCTCACACAAACAGGCCGATTACCCTCAGGAAAGAGGGTAAAAGATCCTTCACTAACTTTTTTCGAGTTTGGTCTGATCTAGTTTGTTCCTGTAGAAATGCTAAAACCAAGTCCCCCCACAAGGCCCCAGTTATGATCAAAATCCTCTAGAAACAGAGAAAAGGGTCTTTTACCACCCTCTTCTCCAATTTCAATTATGGAACAATTCACGCATCAATAAAACATAAAGCAGCATGCTTCCATGAAGGGATTCAGTTTATTTCTGGTGTCTCTCACTCTCAATATTCTTAAGAGAAGAGGTGGCGTCATAGACGCGTTTTGGGAAATTATCAGTGTTCTGGAGCATGATGTTGGCAGGTGTCTGCTATTAGACATGCACACAGGGCGCCCGATAATTCTTCACCTGAGCACTCGCCAACCTGAGAAGACACAATTTTAAGCCATTTTTTTTTACCAAAAGTACCTATTCAAGTCATAGGTCAAGTAATACCATGTTGTACTCTGCTCACATAAAATCAGATACCACTGAGTGGTGGTGAGGAGTGGTAAAAACAGATTTTTAATGGTGACCTCTGAAAATACAAAATAAACTTTTAAATTCCTTGAAGATTTTATTAGTGTAGGTGTTATCACTGTAATTATAAACTCTACATAGACTCTCCAGAATGATGACTGGTAGTTTAAACTTAACTATAGTATACTTTCTTCTTAAACACCTTTCAGAGCCACAGGCCACTTCTTCCAGCTGCCTAGCCAGCAAGTCCTCAGTGTGTGTGTACTGTTGTTTTTCCATTAAGTTGAGTAATTAGATAGCTAAGTCTGCTATAAAAATTAAGCATTTCAAGGAGGATTAAAAGGAGCTTTTAATTTTAGATAATTGAGGGTTGTATCTTATGCTAATATAAACGGAAATAAAATAGATTAATCCGTTTGAGGGAAAAGTCCACTTCCAAGTCAAATTATTTTTAAATAAAATATTATTGGACATGTTCCACACTATAAGCCTCTTTCCATTAGTGTACATAACCGTATTATCTGGACCCATTAACATGCTTCCCTGTACGCTGAGTTGTTCATGTTCCTGAAGGGAAAGGTTAAAATGTACCAAGTTAAAAAAAAAATTTGGCATGAAATCGAGTTATAATCTCAAAGCCCAAAAGAACAACTCTGTTTAATTAAAATACTAAGAAATGGGCATTTGCTAAAGAAAATTTGCCTTTTCTTATTCCATCTTTAAGAGAAAAATGACAGAATAGGACTTAACCATATATTTAACTCGAGTTAAAGTTGTGGTCTTCTGGGGTTTTCCCTGTATGAACCACACCAAAACATGAACATAAAACACCTAATGCTGGGTAAAGTGGCAATCACAGGAGACTGTGGGGGAGAAACTCAAACTTGCTTGGAGGGCAGACAGAAACCCTAGCTCAAAAGAAAATTCATTGTTTGGGGCCAGTGGGCTCTCAGTAACATGCTTTCTCTTTTCTCACTAAGGTCTGCCTGCTGCCACCAGGAGACAGCAGTGACATGTATGGCCATCTGGGACATGCCTGACTTCCTAATACCACTTGAGCTGGACAACATTGGACACCAACCAATCCTAATGCACAGGTCCTCCAAGGACTCTAAATATACTGTTCATGCTGTAAATCATTTAAGCCACGGCTCTCCCTAAGGCTGCTCTTGGGAGAGTAAAATGAGTTGCAAAGAAAGAAACGGCAACCATATATGGGCACCAGGCATCCGAGGGGCAGAAAGGCCTACTTATTTCCCCAAATGGGCTGCTTGAGGCAAAGAACCTCAGACCCAAGGTCTGTGCAGATCTTTGAAATATGTCCAGAAAGGCATTTTCTGTGAAGTTGGATTTTTTTTTAAGAAAGAAAAATAGCAACATTAATAAAAGTGGTGTGGTTTCTCTGTGAGCAGGTTTTTTAAGGAACTTGGGCATTTAGAAGTTACTTTGAACAGTGAACTGTCCTAGGAATAAGGATGCTCCCAGGCTATGAGCCAAGCCATGACAATAGAAAGTGGAAGGGAGGCTTAACCCAGGGCTTGTCTAGGCAACACAGGATACTAACGCTCCCAGGCCGACTTCCCACCCGTCTTGACCTTTATCAAGTATTTTTTGACATTACTTGTAAATGAGTGCCTCTTCCCTTCTCTGAAGACAAGGAATATGGCAGAGGGTGAAACGAAGGGCAGGGGAAATCTGTTTATGATACCCATGTTCTCATTGCTACTTAATAAGCAATTAACCACTTGATCAAGGAGAAAATAAGTAGGATTTCAATGTTGAGACACACACCCTGTAGATTAGTTGGTATGTGGTACTTGATGGTGACAGCAGGATGGTGTCAAGTCTCCTTCCTTCCAAGGCTTGAGTCTTATATAGAAGCAAAACTTCACGTACGAATTCCTGGGTGTTTGCCAAACTCTAACTAGGTTTCCAGGAATAATGTGCTCATTCTATCATGCCATGCCTCTTCTTCCCAAGCCTTGAGTATGATAAGTCATCAGAATTTGACCCCCAGACTATCTGCAAGTGACAGAGCACTTTTATCACATCTCCACTGAATCTCAGAATTCCACTTACAGCCAGTCCTCTCAAGAGTAGTCTTTTTTCAAAGAATCTTGAAGGCTCAGATTCCATGAAAAAAATTAATCCTAATCCCTTTAAATGTAGAAGGCTACAAAACCAATGTTTTGAGCCAAGAGGGAAGATTTATTTGCATAGTTAAGCAAAATACTAAGTTTCCTCTTACCATCCCACTCTCATTTTCTGTATTGTGTATTTATTCTTTTTACCCCTTCAGTTTTCCTGTATGTGGACAGAAGCAAAGCTTCAAAAACCTCAGTCTAAGTTCAACAATGAACTTGGCCCTGCACTACTCCCACCCCAACGACATGAACTTGTCTGTTCCAGAGATACAGAAAAAGTAAAATACTTCTTGAAACTGCTGCCTCCTATCATGCTACAGTGTGATAAGAACACAAGTCTAAAGTACAAAGATTATATTTAACTGGTGTGTTCCTAGTGTTTCAACAAGCCCCTTCTGAAATCCAGTTCTTTTTATGCTTGGGAAAGCAGCAAGTCCTACAACATACCCAGAATTCACCCTAGTGAGAAAATCAATAGTAGGTCTGGTTAGTTTAACTTTTTATTTAAGTAGGCTCCATGCCTAATATGGGGCCTGAACTCATGATCCCAACCTTAAGAGTTGCATGCTCTACCAACCGAGCTAGCCAGGCAACCCTGTTTTAACTTTTACTACCATAGTAATGGTAAAAGAGAATTCCAGTAGTTTTCCCAATACCTTTGCTCCTGAATCCAGGAACCTATTCTCTCACTGTAAACACCGGAATGGATAAAGTGTTGCTCTCTTAGCTAAAGAAAAAGGGACTAATATAATATATACTGTTCATCCCATTATGATCCCTGTACGATCACAGTCCTCTGCAGCTTAATGACACCAAGAAACCTAGCCAATTCCCCCACCCCACCCCAAACTGCCAAACTAGAATTTTTTAAGGAAGTGGGCCTTTTTCTTAAAAGATTCATTAAGGATTTCGTTGAGAACCACCAATTTGTTGAGTCATTACTTGCCCTAACCAATTTAGTGGACATTTCATATACATTATTTCATTTGCTTCATGACTGATTTCAGACCCATTTGATCACAGAAGTTATGTGGTAGACAGAAGAGAGGAAGAGTTCACCATGAGGAGATTCTAAACACCTCCCTTCCCAGTAATGCTGGCCCATAGTTCTTATTTCTTCTCACCCTGCTACTCTTCCCACTGGATCTTTTGTCTGATTCTTCCCAATTAGTTACAGGCAAATCCTCCATTACCAGGTCCAGAACAACACCCATGTGCACAGAACCTCACTGGACCCCCCCCAAGAAAAAGATATTTATTTTTTCTTTTCTGTCACCACAAATTTCTTGTTAACAACGTTAAGACTTATTTTTGTAATTTAAACAAAACCAAACCCATAATTCTCTCCTAGAATGAATATGACATAAGGATAATACCAAGCAAGCTCACAAATGACAAAAAATGCAAAATTGAAATGTTCATCCTTCCTGAAATTTTTCTTTTAACAGCAGAAGTAGAATCAATGCTGCCACCTAGTGGCAAGCTGAACAAGTCAGGTAGTATCCTGGATCAAAAGGGGTCAGAGGCCCAACATCTCTGATTTCCTTGCCTACTATGGGGTATTCTACTCCTTACCTTCCTGAAGGTGGGGGGGAAAAAAAAAATCACAGCAACATTTCCAAAGCAATCCCTCCTCCAGAATCCCAGTCCCATCATGAGAATACAGCAACCCAAGCCTGTGACACAGACTACTTCACATGAAACTTTCTTCAGACCGTTTTCCGTCAGTTCGTCCAGTGCTACGGTCCAGTAGGGATGACAGGAGACCATGGTGGACACATCCACAGCACACATCTGTTCACAGTGTGTACACAGTAATTCTGATGTCTGTGGCTTCAAACACCTCTTCAATCATTGCAGATACATTTTCCCATTGCAGACGATCAAGACCACATCCAATTCTGAAAAAGACAAAACAGCTCCACGGGTTGTGATGAAGGTACCTAGGAAATCATTTCTTCACCTTCCTTTGGGCTGCACCCACCCAAAGCATAAAGACAAATGATTTGGCCTCACACCTATGGTGGGTGTTTGGAAGTGAATTCCTATTGTGAGTCACCTAAGGCTGTTCCTAGATAGCCCCAACATCCAACAGCTGTCGCTTCTCTTTTGCTCGTAAGATGCCACTTCTCAGTTGTTTGGGGCTACCTTGAGAAAGTACCTGCGGTGACATGGGAGACTATCATTCTACAGCTATTAATAAAAACTAGCTGGGATTTTAAAAACACACTTATGATAATGAAATGCTAAGGAAGATGAAAAGAGGGATAAAGGACAGGATCTCTGCAAAAAGGAAATCAAAATGAAATGCTGGGAAATGCCAAATGATTGCAGTTCAGGTGAGAAACCTGAGTCAAGCCCACAAAACTCTCCTAACTGGCACCTTTCTTCTAAGATGTTACTCTATTGATCCTCAATATCCCTAGGGGTAAAAAGCTTAAAACGGCTAATTTCATATAGTCTGGTAATTAAGTCCCTAAAAAAATAATGACAAAAACACACAAGAGTTTCTGATATGGAAGACACATTAAAGCCCAGGGTAAATGAGGGATTTTGTAGCCACATTCATAAGTAACTTGGGGCTTGAAACAAACCTGCACCCACGGTCAGCACTGACTCAAAATTAGACTGACAGGAAATGACCCCAAGCCTAGTTCCTAAAAATAAAGTAAATAAATATTGCACCTCCAAAGCCATTCCCTTAAGCTCCCAATAGCAAGGATCTAAGATATTACATAAGGGACATATCCTCTGGCTACTACCCACACTGAACACAACAAGCATGCAGTGTAAAAGGCAGTGATAATTTACAACCTTCTTTGCACCAGATTAACAAGCTTGGGACACATGAAGTGGCCCAGAAGAAAATCACAATTGCTCAGTCTTGGTTCTTAGGCTTTTACTGCTTTAAGAACAGAGCCTCAGCCTCCTCAGGCAGAAGACACCCAGAATTCAACAAAGGTGATTGACCAACAAGTCCTCCCTATGAAGCAGTCTGAAGGAGGTGTGTTTTAATTATCCTAATTCATTCAACCCAGGCTAAGAAATGAGTATAATGCAGCTTAAAGGCTGATCACTGGTTCACTGATTTTTAGAAGTTTTTCAATTTGTCCACTTTTAAGCCTATATTTTGAGTTAAGCTTTCAAGTCAGACAGCAAATTCCACCACACAATCAAAAGTCTTTATTCAGGGCCCGGGATTTCCTTGCCTGGGCATGGAGAGGTCGGTGACTCCATTCTTCAGACAGTGGGACTTCATGGCCTCTAAACTCTTCTGCAAATTTTCGTAAGTTGGCTTATGTGAAGCCCGTTTCTTTGTAATCTGAGTACAAAGAATGAATTCAAACTTCCATTAGTCCAAAATGATACCCGAAGAAGAGCCATCACATTCTCCCAACATCCTGATAATTAAAATAAGTATATTTCTATAGAAGAGTTCAGAGCAGGATGACAAATGTCATATATTGTCTTTTCCAGTTATGGGAGGCCCTCAGGAAAATCTACTAAAAAAAGCCCAAGAAACCCAGACACTGTCATGTGATAACCTTTCCTTTTCCCAAGAAGCCCAGATTAGCAGGCGGTGCCCATTGTCTATTGTTTTTAAGCAAGGTAGGTCAAAGTCTTTGTGCCACTTCCATGAGATAAGCAATGTTATCTGCAACAAGGAAGAACCAATACCACCTGAAAACTTCCTGTTAAGTCTATTTAGAAACCACACTTATATGCTTTTTGTTTCTCTATAACGAACAAAGAGAAACTAGTAGTGTTCCAAACAAGACTGGAAGCCACATTGGCTTTAAGGAGAATATCCAAAGGCCTTAGGACATGTCCCCACTCCATTTGCTGCCCAAATCAGATATGTAGTGGGTTGGTTGCTCTAAGTAACCCAGCACTATCAGAAAGAACCTGCACTCCTTCTGGGGCCTGAAGACCACTGACAGTGAAAGAATCCCACATTGAGGCGAAAGGCAGGAAAAGAGCTAAGTAATACCAGGCACTGCATTCAACAGAGGAGAATGAGAGATAAACTCCTTTGCGCAATATATCTTTTGAGACATTATTGTTTCTATCTCACTATAATTAGGAAAGAAAGTACGTGGGACATCCCTAACTTTTCCAAGTCTTAGAACAGAGGCTTTTGGTGGCTGTCACAGTACTCTCCACCGTGGAGCTGGGATGCAGCCTCAGTTCCTTTCTTCCTTTTTTTTTTTTTTTTTAATTTATTTATTTGTCAGAGAGAGAGGGGGAAAGAAAGAGCAAGCACAGGCAGACAGAGTGGCAGGCAGAGGCAGAGGCAGAGGGAGAAGCAGGCTCCCCGCCGAACAAGGAGCCGGATGTGGGACTCTATCCCAGGACACTGGGATCATGACCTGAGCCGAAGGCAGCCGCTTAACCAACTGAGCCACCCAGGCGTCCCGCCTCAGGTTCCTTTCTAACCCAGCGCTCCAACTTGATCTGAGTGAGCGTAAGATCAAAAGCTTGTCATCTTTGGTTGTCTAGAATCATGATCAACAAATGCAGTACAGCCCATGTGTTCAGTCCTTATGACCTAGTGAGAACTGACATAGAAATGACCCCCATCTTACCAAGTAATATATATACCGCCCATCTCTCTTCAGAACAGCCACTTCTCCAGATTTCTTTTCTAAGAAAAAATTATTTAATAGAAGGGTAAAAAAAATAAAAAAATAAAAGCACCTATTTGCATTCTTCAATTTGAAAAAGAAATCTTTACAGATCTGAGTTCACTTCAGAGCTAAAAATATTTTTCAGAAACAGTCTCTGTAACACTTTCCTCCTTATCAGTCTTCTTTAACTTCCAGCTTTCTTATTTTTTACTCATTTTCCTCTTACCCCATCTTTTGTCCTGACCATATTTTCAAATACATCCATATTCACTTAAAAAACTTTTAATGATTTTTTTACATACAGTTATTTATTGTGCTAAGCACTGTGGAGAACACAGATGTATAAAAGTTCCTAATTACTAACGAGTCTTCAATGAAGAGACAGTGTCATATTTATAAAGAACTACAATAAAAAACAGTAAGAAATTGTTTTAAATGAATCACCAGTGGAGACTGGCCCAATAAGCCTGGACTGTGATCTCAGCAATTGTTTCAGAAGCTCTACAGGTGGTTCTAACACTTATCTCTGGTTTAAAATCTCTGGTAGAAAGTGATGGGAAGGGTCTGTAAGGAAGAGGTTTCTAAACTCCTCTTTGAGGAGTAAGTACAATATGGGTAAACAGAGGATCTTGAATCCTGAGTAAATACCTATAGAACTGAAGCTAAAGACTTCAGTTATTAAAGGTTCAGAAATAAGTGGAGTAATATCAACAAGGTTTTAGGACAGAGAAAGAGATTAGAAACCTTTACAAGAATTCAAGTTTGGTGTGATAAAGACCCAAACTAGAGGCTGCTTTTATAGAGAAAAACCTTAACCTTAATCTGAAGAGTTACACATACTCAGTGGTTAGGAACTCCGCTCTCTGCATGTGTATCTGTCTAATAACTAAAATATAACAGGAGATCAAGATGCTCTAGACAAGGCAGACTAATTCAGCTGTTTGTTTTTTTAACTCACGTTGATTTAACAGTTCCTGCACCCCTCCAAATTTCTTCTTGAAGAGGACAGCTATCCCAGCACCCATTCGACAATCCTCACTGATACAGTGGGCTAAAGAGTCTGTTTTGGGGCATGCAAAAAGGTCTCCTTTCACATAAGTAATCTAAAATGTCAAAAGGGAAAGAAAAAGTTTTATTTGATACAGAAAAACACTAAGTTGTTTCTTTCATTTCCCTTTACTGAATCCCCCACCACTGCCCCTCCGTGATTTAAAACCCGACCTGCAGAACTTAACTACAACAAAATTAAAGTGTTTGTAAAAGTAGAGTGATGCACGGTTTCTGCCTAGGACTGTGTCAGCCCTTCTGAAGTAAATCGGCTGAAGCGGGGGGAAAGAAAGACAATTCAATTATTGCTTTAATTAGAAAGTGTTTATGCTTTTGACCTCAATTATTCTGAATTTCAGTTCACCAATAAGTTAATAGTTGCTACGCACTCTGCTTCCTTCTGAATCTTCATTAGGGCTGCCAGCCATGATACTGAGTCGCTATTTCCAGAACTTAAGTGTCTCTTCGGCTATGAGAAGGAAAAAAGGAAGTAAACATGCTTAGGCGGCCTGAATATATTCTATTCAGACTGCCCTGGCCACCCACTTGGCAATTTCTTCCCCCACCATTTATCGCTGAATGTGAGCTCGTTCAGCCTCTAGGAAGTAAAACAAAACTCCCCTGGGGCAAGGATGAGGAAGAATGGCTAGGTCCAGAGGCCGCCGGCCTCCGCTCGCATCTCGCGCTTTCCTGGAGCGCCCCGCTCGGCCGGGGGAAGAGAAGGCGGTCCCCACGAAGCGCCTCCTCCTTTCTCCGCGCCTGAGCGAGGCACACTGAGGACAATCTCCTCTTCTCGGCCTGACCAAGAGTATTTCCCCAGTGGGTCTGGCCCACAAGAAAAAGGGAGGGACTTGGCCACAGTCCCGTTGAGCCTCAAACGAGGAGTGTCCGGACCAGGGGAGTGTACTGCCGAGCCGCAAGCGCGGAAGAGGGAAGGCGGCCTCTCAAGGAAGGCTCGTCCCCACCTGCTCTTGGGGGGACAAGGGAAGGAGTCTAGAGAGACCTCCCATTCTGTCTCCTACCCTAGGGCGGGTCAGCGAGGGCGTACGGCCTGTCCTGGGATCCCGTGGGAAGGAGCGGAAAGGCTCGCTCAAAGCCTCAACGTACCGGGGCTACCCTTCACCTGGAAAAGTGTCGGCCGTTGCGAGGTCCCGCCCCGCGGGGACGGGCTCCGGATCCGGCCCTGGTAGGTGGGAAGCAGCAGACGAACCTAGACGCGGAGCCAATCCCGCCACAGCCCTTAATTGCACGCACCTAAAATGGCCGCCCACCACCCAGGAGCGGGGCGGAAACAAGTCCCTCTAGCTAGCCAGCCGAACTCCCACTCTTTGGTAATGGCCGCCGAACTTCCGGCGGTGAAATCCGTGGAATGTCCCGCCGCCGTCCGGGCATGCGTAACGAGACAGCCCACCGCGAGTGGGGAAGAACGGCGCTTGCGCATGAGCCGCAGGGGTGTGTCTCCAGCGGCCGCAGAGAAAGGGGTGGGCAGTTGGCAGAGGAGATAGTTAGCGCCTGCGTAGTACTATGTTTAGGGCGGTGTTTGAGTTCAAGGATCTGGCGCATCTAGAAGGCGCCTGCGTATTCCTTCAGCAGGCGATGGTGTCAAATCAGGGAAGTGGGCGTGGCTTCAGGGCACGCCTGCGCGATGCTCCTGCAACGGGGGGGTGGGACGAGCCCGATGCTGGGGTTAGGGGGCGTGGTCTCAGAGGCGCCTGCGCGGAGGCGGTTGGAGGGAGGCCCGATTCCCCTTTGTTCGGGTTCGCCATTTTGCGAGGCAGCGGCAGTGGCGGCGGCAGCGGCGGCTGGAGCCTCTGATTGGGTTTCGGGGTCCGGTACTGGAGCCAATCAGCGCGGGCAGCGAACCGGGGGAGCGAGGCACGGTGAGTGTGAGGAGCCAATATCCAGCGGCCCAGAGCCGGCCCCAGCGCCCCGATTGGCGGGTCTCGCTGACCACTCAGGAGAGGCCCAGGCGCCCGTCGAGCCCCGGGAGTCTAACTGAGCCTAGCCGAGCGGGGCGGCCGGTGGCCCCAGTCCGGGGCCTGTGAGTGCCCCGGGCCATTCCCGGCCGGGGCCTGCAGGGGGCCGCCCCGCGCGAGGATGGTGCCCTCGGGAGCGAGCATCTTCGGGTCCACACTCTTGCAGGGTGCCTATGCCAGTTGGGGATGCGTCCCCGTTCTCCCGATTCTTAATCCCAGTTTGTCAGGCCCAGGCTCGGGGTTGGTGGCCTGCCTGCCACGAATGCCCCTACACTCAGGTCCACGCACGCCCGGGGCTTTGGCGGTCTTCTCCAGATCGTTCCAGCAAAAAAAACTGAAACCCGCCCTTGCACTCTCCGTGCTGCGGCCCTCGGGACGGGAAGTCTCCCGCGGGGCCCGAGATCCCTAGTCTTCGAGAGTCCGGTCTGCCTGTCTCCAGCACCCCTGGGTCGCGAGTGAGGCCTGGGGAAGGTACGCGCCACGGCCACAGGGCCGGGAGTGCGGCAGGGAGAGGGAACCAGCCCGCCCCCGCCTCTGCGCTCTGCGGGCCCGCCCCCGCCGTCTCCCGGGCCGGGGGAGGGGGTCCATTAGTGCGCCCACTCCCCTACCCCGCCGCGCCCCTCCTCTCAGCACGCTTGGCCCGGGTCTCCGGCCCGGCGCCGTTACCACCCCCTTTTGGCTCGTCATTTCCTCCTCCCCGCCCCGCTCGCCGGGACAGAACCGCACACCTCCGTCTTGGAGTCCGACCAAGCGGTCTCCCTTTCTTGTCCGGGCTGTGCAGCCGGCCAGTGCATTCGGTGCCTGGAACCTCACTTTTAGAAGACTGCCTACCCTGCGCATTCCTTTTCTCGGAGGCTGCACAACTTGTTTCTCATATTATTAGTTTTCCCCGCTGCTCATCTTGCGAACTCTCCCTTCTTTGGGAATGTAGAATTCTTTTTTTTTTTTTTCCACTTTTCGGTGTCACTTTGCATGTGTCAGGCTTGACTCATTAGCTCAGTCCACAGCCATCTCTTGATTTTTTTTTTTTTTAAGGATACTTTCTAATTACATGTTAACATTTTCTACTCAGGTATTTATAGAAACTTAACAGTGTTGTGGGATTTCGTTAGGGTGAGACGAAATCATTGACAGCCATGTCTCTAGCAGTTAGTATGTACCAAGCATCACTCTATATGCTGGGGAAAAAGTAGGGAGAGGTCAGTTAAGAATCGTACTGCCTGGTGGAGATTAACAAGTGAACAACTAATTAATACTTAAAGGTTAGTGCTATAAGGAGGCCAAGTTCAATTCTGTGAAGTTACTGGTGTGTGAGTACTAACAACCTCTGTGTAACACTCGATGTTGCCACACTTTTCTTTGGCCTTAAAGGACAATGGGATTTCTTCTGACAGGAAAGAATGGAAGGGCATTAGTCACAGAGAAGAGCATGTGCAGAGGCACCAAATTGTGTTGTGTTTGAGGGGAAAGGTGGGGGAAGAACTGGACAGTACTCATGAGAATTTAGGCTGGAAAGCCCAGGTGGTAAAAGGTCTTGTATATCTTGATAAGGGACTTTCAGAAATAGTTGTTTTTTGGAGGTTCAGATGGAAGAAATCCTGGAGTGTGTTTTTTTCCGGGGTCTGGAGAACGAGTTTCTGAACTCTGGGCTTCTGCAGTACAACAATAGCTGAATTTGGGGGAAGAAAGGAAGATTTTTCTCCCAGGACTTTAAAAGTTTTTATTCATGTGAATGAAGCGTCTTCTAAGTCGTGGCAAGTGCAGTGGGTCTTAAGTATATGGTGCCCATTTTTATGGTCACATTAAAGGTCATAAAACTGACAAGTTTCAGAAAACTCTTCCTGGTCCAGTGCTCTCTCCACTACTAAAGCTTCAGAGAGGGTTTTTTTGTTTTCACTTTTTAGAATGCATTTCTTATGCGTTCAGATATGTTTTTTAGAACATATTTGTTTTCCAAACATTGTTTTAACCTTGGTATGTAAAAATGGATATATAGAGCCTCTTTAAAACCACTGGGCATTTTCACTAGACTTTTCTAAAAGGCAGTTACAAATTATAGTCTGGTTGCTCTTGTGCTAAACATCTCTAAAGCCTCCACCTGTCTGCAGAAAAACTTCTTTGCCTGGAATTTCAAGAGGTAGTATTCTGGCCTCTAGCTTTCTCTTGACATGGGGACTTTTAGTCTACTATTCATATCCTGAAATTTTTCTGTTCACGTTTTTATGCTGGCTCTTCATAGAGAGTACTCCACTCCTCCCACATCATCACATGCATAAATTCTGCTAACACTGTGGACCAGGTCACGTGCTATATTTTCCTAAAGCCTTCCTTGACTTAACCTATCCCCAGGTGGAAGAAATGTCTCTTCTCCCTGTTACTGTTTTACCTTATTTCTCTCTTAGGGTTCCAGTATAGCTTTTTACTTCTTTACCAAACTTAAAGACTCTTTGAAGTTAAGATCTTCATCAGAGTTTTCTTTTTATTTCTGAAACCTTCAGGATGGTGTCTGGCAAATGATGCCTCATTAGTGGAGACAAGGAACAAATTAGGAACTCCAGTCTGGAAATCCCTTGGACAGTAGGGAAGCTGGACAGTCCTTGGTTCTCTGGTCTTTTATCAAACACAGATGAGGACCCTTTTGTTGAGTTGTGAAGTCAATTTAGTTGGTGAAGCTGTTATTTTTTTACAATACAATAGAAAGTATCTGTGCATCTTACATTACAAGATAAGCATTTGTGGAAATTTTGTTGCAGTTACTTTTTTTCTATGTTATGTGTGCAGTGATTTGTGGGCAAGAAAATTTGAAGGCATTGTTGTGATCTTTACCTGGTAGGGATTGTTAAATATAGTAATTTCAAAGGGCTTTCACATGCTTGTGGTTGAGTTTTTGGAAGTTTTAGCTTTAAAATGTGTAGGGACACGTAGAATGGGTTCATGGTAGTTAGCTATGTTTAGCGTTCTGCACCTTGAAGCAGGGAGGAAGAGGATCTTCATGCTAGCAAGAATATACACACACTCTTTGAGAAAGAAACATCCAAAACTATGTTAGGATCAAGAGAGAGACTGAGTAAATCTGGCTGACTTAATTTTTTTCAAATGTTGGACAGAAAAGCACTGGAGGATAGACAATGTCACATTGTATTGCAGTTTTGCTAACTGAAGCTCAAGGTGGTAGGAGCACATGGCTTCTGTAAAACCGGTTGTGTACATATTCACCATTAGCAGTCTCGGTATCATGTTGCAGCTGAATCCCTCATTCATGGGAAAGAGAAATGCTGCTGTTAGATTGAGAACCACTTCCTTTTTTACCCTTCAAAGTACAGTGGATTTAAAGTGTTTTTATTACTAGCATAAACTAGTTGGGAAAATCTGCATGACGTTCTATTTTACTCATTCTCGTATCCTTCATAAAATAAATTTCTGGAAATCAGTGGTCATGGAAAAAATCTCATACAGGAAGGGGATTTGGGTGGGGGAGCAGATGGTGGAGTATTGAAAGAAGATGTTCCTTCATGTTCCCAATTTTTTAAATCAACTTTATTGAGATACAGTAAGACACAAAAGGTAATCATTTTAAGTGTTCATTTTGATGAACTTAGGTTTATATACCCATGTGACCACTGCCATGATAAAAATATATAAAATATATTCATCACCCCAGAAAGTTTCAGATGCTCTATCCTAATCAACTTCCCACCCCTATCCTGCCCTGCCTTTCCAGTCCCAGGGAACCACTGACCTGCTTTCTGTCTCTAGATTTCTGGGGCACCTGTGTGGCTCAGTGGGTTAAGCCTCTGCCTTCGGCTCAGGTCATGATCTCAGGGTCCTGGGATTGAGCCCCACATTGGGCTCTCTGCTCAGCAGGGAGCCTGTTTCCCCCCCCCCCTCTGACTGTTGCTCTGCCTACTTGTGATCTCTCTCTCTCTGTCAGATTTCTATGGCTTTTTGAGTCTCATGTAAATGGAATCACTTATGATCTTTTATTACCATGATCCTTAATTCTTTAATTTTATTAGTTTATAAACATAAATACATTGTACTGAAGTTAGAGACAAGATAGTTTAGGGAGGGCCATTTACTTCCCTGGCAGAGCCATTTAGTGTTGCTGAAAACTCGATTTCTGTACTGTTCCAGAACCTCAGGAGCTGACTTAGTCAACCGGTTCCGAAGAGAACTGGTGTAAAAATCAAAAAGTCATTTTGTCAGTATGCAATGAGAAATAACAGGTTCATTTGTGTTGCTGATCATATTTGCTTTCTGTTGGTGTATCTGTATGTAAATCCAAATTATAGTTAGATAGTTGCTTGGTGAGCATTCTATCAGAGCAAGGGTAGTGAGTTAGAGAACCATATGGCCACAGAACAGCATGCAGTGATGGCACAGTCATCCTGTCACTTATTTATGGCTCTTATACTCTTACTCTGCATACCATTTTGGTGATGAGTAATAAGCTATACACGTATTTTAGTATAAAAATTTTCAGACATACAATAAAGTTGAAAGAATTTTACAGTAAACACCAGCATATACCCATCACCTAGCATCTCCTGTTAACACTGTACCATATTTGATTTATCATGTATCTCCATCCATTCATATATCAGTCCATCTTATTTTTTGATGCATTTCAGGGTGAATTTTAGACCTAAATATACTTCTTCCTAAATACTTGCACATTCACTTGAATATATTTTTATTTCTCTCACACCATATTGAGACAGTTTACAAGTGATTAATCTCATCTACCATGTGTGATTTTATGGAGAGTAGTGCATTTCTTTGCTGACATAATGTGCAGTTCATTTTAGCTCACATAACTTTATCATTCAAATTTTAGAATTTATGAAGGCCTGGAGAAAAATTGGGGGTGAAGATTTATCTACATTTTGATTATATATACATGTACCTTTCTCATACTTCCAAGGTGAATTACCCTTTGATGGTAATTGGTATAATTTTGGTAGTTGGTATAATTTTAAATTTTTGAATCAAGTTTATCTAAGGTTCTCAAGTACCATTTCCATTTATCTAATTGTGTCCTTATTTTTAAAAAGTCTTTAAGTGAGCAGGGTTAATTTGACCATGGCCTGAATCTTTGATAATATTTAGGGACTTAACTCCTTTTCTAATTAAACTATAGAAACGATATTGTGACGTGATGGTAACGACAAAGGAAGAGTCCTTTTTGGAGATAGAGATAGAATTTTGGAATAACAGGGGCACCTGGGTGACTCAGTTGGTAAGTGTCTGCCTTCAGCTCAAGTCAAGATCCCAGCGTCCTGAGATCGAGCCCCATGTCTGGCTCCCTGCTCGGCAGGAAGCCTGCTTCTCCCTCTCCCACTCCCACTGCTTGTATTCCCTCTCTCGCTGTGTCTCTCTCTGTCAAATAAATAAAATATTTTTTAAAAAAAGAATTTTGGAATAGTACAGTGTCTGGTATTTACTTTGAAATAATTCGGGGGTGGGTAGAAAGTAGATGAGATGTGTAAAACAGGATTGACCATGGGGTAAGAATTGGAGATGGCTGTGGGGGCTCATTAATGATGTTCTCAGTACTCTTTTTTTTTTTTTTTTTTTTTTTTAAGATTATTTATTTATTTAGAGAGCATGCATGCATACACATAAGCAAAGGGAGGGGCAGAGGGAGAGAATCTTCCTAAGATTTATTTAGAGAGAGTGTGTGCACTAACTAGGGGCAGAAGGAAAGGAAGAGAGAGAATCTTAAGCAGACTTCATGCTGTACATGAAGCCCAAAGCAGGGCTTGACTTCACGACCCTAAAATCACGACTTGAGCCAAAACCAACAGTCTGACACTTAACTGACTGAGCCATCTAGGCTGTTCCTATCACTGTTCTTGCATAGGTTTGGAAATTGCCATAAAAAAAAAGTTAAAATTATATAATAAAGGGTAGGATAGAATTAGGTCTATTAGGTAGGCATTCAAATGTAAGAGTGGGGAAAACTTAAGTTCTTTCTAGAGAAACTCGTAGCCTTAATGTGTCGTGTAAAATTTTTCCTTCTATTTATAAACATCATTTTTGCCATTAGTATAGCTTTTTATTGCTTGCGCTGGATTAAAATGCAAATTCCTAAACCTTCACTTGAGCTTTCTTAATACTACTTTATGGAGATTTTGATAAGCAAAATGGTTAACTTCAGTTCTGGGTAATTTCCTTACTAAATAATAAGCCATGAAGTTTTATACTGCAGACCACGTGTAGCGAACTAGAGTAACACATTTGGTATTTTATTGGCACGCAACAAGAATATCCTACAAAATAAAGAACTGTTTATCTTCTAAAATACACATGCAGACCTTAAAACCAGCGTTAAATAGGCCTTGTAAAAACGTGATATTGTGGTTTCATGAGTATTTCTAAATTTGAAATGCTGTCCGGGTAGTATTGAAGGTAAGGCTGCCAATCAGAAATGACTAAAAGCACTCTGAAGACATGTGAAATGGCATTATGGTATTGTTGGCACGAGTGTGCCTTGTAATCCTAGTTACAAATGATGTCAAAAATGAACGTTTCCTGTTCTCTTACCCTGTTTACTTTCGAATAAAGCACAGCATTAAGTTATCAATGTTAATCATCTGGCAAGGCTTTTATTAACAATCTCACTTAGTTTCTTTCCCAACCCTTCTAATAGGAGTGCATTTCGCAGTCTTCTAGGATCTCCTGAGTGAAACTCACTGTGGACAGGATTCTAACTTGGAGGGATCATGGAGCAGTATACAGCAAACAGCAATAGTTCGACAGAGCAGATTGTTGTGCAGGCTGGACAGATTCAGCAGCAGGTATGGAAGTATAACAGCTTTAAAGAGCACAGCTTTGGAGCCCATACTGGCACCACTCAAGTGGGGAATTATTTAGAGATTCCATATCTTATGAATAATAGGTCTGGTGACTTGTGCCGGAATGCTTTTTGAAGATTGGATGTGCTGGGATTTCTCTCATGAGCTCTGTGTTCAGTCCATGACAACATAGAATTTGCTCTTCTCAGGAGCCTGGTGTAATACTGAATTGCCCATTTCATTTTGGTTAAAGTCAAAACCTGGTCTGTTCTCAGATGGAAATGTGGAGTTTTTGTTTTTTTTTCTGGATTCAGTTTTGATGTTTCTCTTCTTGATTAAGCTAACTTTGTGATCTTTTAAGGCTGTGGCATGGTGATAAACCAAGATAGTCAGCATCCAAGAAATCCACTGTTCCTTGATTTGATCCGTCACCGTGCTTATTCTGAAAAGCTGTAGTTCAACATGAGATTAATACTTAGCCCCTCTTATGAATAAGCACATACTAGAAAGGAATCCCCTATTGGTTTATTCCTTAATAAGATAGATTGCTTTCTTAGATTTATACAGGGATTACATTTTCTGATGCTCTTTACTAGCTTTTTATCTTAGTAAAAGTTTACTTGTGTTTCTCCCTAGAAGAAAAGACATTTATTATGCATCTATTTGACCTTAGGCCAAGATTGGGGAATGTTTTGTTTCCAAAAGGGAATTTAGAGAATACAGAAAAGTAGATGGTAGGGAGTGCAGAGGCTAATTTGATGGTAACTTGTTCCTAGTTAATGATCAAAGGAAGGAGCAACTTTTGATTAAAAGAAAGTAATTACTTAAACTCCTTCGCTGGCTTTTCCTTCCACACACAGCTGCTGTGTCTCTGGCAGCTTCCTTCAGCTGCCTGCTTGGGGAAGGGGATTCCACAAAGGGCCTTCTATTCACAGGATAACCCTGATGGATGAAAAGTCTTGTTCTGTCAGAATTTACCATTAAAGGATATAAAAATTAGGTTAAATCACTGAAACATTGCTTCTAAGATAATCCGGTTGAGTAAAAGTTATCTTAGTTTTGAGCCATGAGAGCAGTGACCAGCATGAAGATGATTTTGGTTCACAGTGATTGCTTCATTCTGTCTATCTGGTGATTACATTTAAGTCCCAGAAATTCTTCACTATAGCTTGAAAGCTATGAAAACCTGATAACTTTGTTGTTGTGAACTCATTTGAGGAAATAAAAAGCATTAAGATAACTCAAAGCAGAAGGATCAAATGCTTATTTCTGGAGGGAAGGAGTTCATTTAAAAAAATTGTGTTAATGATGGACAACTATTGTTTTTGAGTCATGGAAATATGTTTTGAGTTTCACTCTGGGGATAGAGGGTTAATATCTTTGATCCTGCTACCGTGACAAAACAGCTTCAGTATAGGGAGTCTCTACAGTTTGAAAGTCTTCTTGGGTGGGACTGTTGAAAGAAGATTCCCTCCCTCTCCCACAAGAGGTAAGGTGATCTCATATCTTGAACTCTCCATTTCCTTCCTGACACATTTCAAGCTCTTCCTGTTCCTGTTCTCAGCAGCAGGGTGGTGTCACTGCTGTCCAGTTGCAGACTGAGGCCCAGGTGGCATCCGCCTCAGGCCAGCAAGTCCAGACCCTCCAGGTAGTGGTGCCCTCTCTGATTCTCTGTAAGCCCTGCATGAACTTCTCCTGTCCTCATGTCTGGTGCTGTTTGTGGTAGGATCTCAAGGAGGAATGGCAAAGTCAGTTGCATGTTTTTGATGCTGTTAACTTGTCTTTGAGGCTTATAAGATTCCAGTTTCCTCATGTTTCATGCCTAGTCATATAACGACCCCAGTATCAATTTTCTAAAGTTGAATTTGGCTGTTGTGTTTCTTTGGGAATACCGGGGAAGGAAATGGTATAAGTAACGGTAAGAAATTCTTATAAGCGACATTAGAATCTATTTAGATCTCAAGCTCTACGACCAGAATGCACGGTAAAATTCTGATTTGTATTTATCATAGTGGAATAAAAAATAACTAGGGTTAGATTATGTTTTATTTTTACTAAAAGGGCAACTCAGCTGCAGAATAATCCTTTTACTTGGCAAGGTTTATCTGATCAGTGAATCTTGTTAATCTCTTAGCTGCTGCCTTTTCACTACCTTTCCTGAGGAAACCATGTCCAGTTTTATTACTACATTTGCAAAGATTACCGTATATTTCTTCCTCAGACAGAGGTGGAGTATGCTTTCTATAAGTCTTAGGTGTTACAGCCTATAAGAATTTTTAACTAGAGCAGTTCCCTAACATTATGTATTGCCAACATAAATTGGGGTTATATTTTGGCCAGTGCCTATGTAAAAATGAGAGTAAAAGCCCAAGTTTTTTCTGTGTCTGTGGGTTACTTTGATGAAAATGACTCTGTTTTGAGAAATTGGCAAAATTTGAGTGCCCTTCCTTTTTTCCTCCATTGAATGGAAATGATTCAAAGTAGGACTTAGAATGTAGAACTGGCATCTTACTTCAGTGCTGCAAAGCACCTGGCAGTTACCTGCCCCTCATCATAATCAGTTCAGCCCTACCCACACACTTGCCACATGTAGTGCCTGATGGTAATATGTAGTCAGTTCTGGACATAAATTAGGCTGAAAAATACTGAGCTTATAGGTACTCCTAAATATGTTCAAATCTCAGAGTTCAATAGCTTGTTCTTCATGTTTTTCATGCTTGCTTCATCTTATTGATACATAAAACAGTATTGTCATTAACCACTTGTGGAATGGGAATGTAACATGCTCTTAACTGTATGGCTTCTTGTCTGATGCATGTGTCCTTGTAATCATTCATATGTTGTAAACACAGTGGGCTCCTTGGAGTCTCAAATGATTTCTCATGTATACATTTAGCGTGTCAGTGAGGGGAGAAGTTCAAGATGATGGGTAGCCAGAAACTTATGAACAGTTGGGCCTTAAAATTTATGTTTCTTACTTATGTAGATTTTATTTAAAAGAAATGGAAACATTTTATGTAAATGATGAAAACCTTTCCTCTAGGGGTCTCATTATTTTGGAGAATTTTTAATACTTCTTTCAGTTACTCATTTAATAAATATTCAGAACAATCCTTTCTGATGGAGTATGCAAACATTGGTGTAGCAAAGGGCATTTAATTTGATAAGGAAAGGAGAAAGTATGAGAGAATCAGATTGTAAAGTCCTTTAAAAAGTAAAGGGGAATTTCTCAATGAAAAGTTTATGAAACTTGGGATGTAAATGTTCCTAAAGGTTCTGTTGCATTTGGTGGTGGTGATGGTGGTGGTGAGGAAGAGGGCACCTTAATATCTAATCTGTTCATCTAGGGAAGACTGACCTTTTAACCAATTACTGTTATTTGAACGTACTTTTCAAGGGAATTCAGAATTTAGAATTAGAATTCATATTTTAGTCATATGAATATTCTTGTGTTCTGTTACAAATAATACCTCAAAACAGGGACAGAATCTGAAGATGAAAATTTTGTACTTGTAGCTATTCTTTTGGACATTCCATTTCATTTCTAACATGGCTTGTTTTTTTGGCTTTCAGAATGCAATCAGTTAGCTAGATGTTTTTATATTGGGATTTAAGATGTTACAGAGCACATATAATGCCCTGGCTTCTAAAGTAGTCTGTTTACTCATATGAGCTTGAAAGTTGGGAGTTTTTTGGTACACTAGAGTATTAATTCCCATATTTATCACTGTTTCTTTTAAAACTAAAACAGCTGTGCAGATATTGGAGGGTCCAGTGGGAGGAATTTACCACAGAGCTTGAAAACTGATCAGAAAATATTTCTAGGCCTTCCCTGTGGGCTCTTGAAACAACCAGAGGACTAGAATTCCCAGAGTGATATAGAGAATAAAAGTTGTATATTTCATTTATGCTTTAGAGACTATAGGGAGAAAGGGTTTTCTGCATAAGCTTCCAGAGCTGCTTGCTACCCATCCTTCTGGAGTCATTGTTGGGTGGTTTGATTTATTCCTTCCAGGTTATGTAGAATTTGCACTCACCCACCATCACCACCATCAGCCTTCCCTCTCATTGCCTCCTCTCTAGCCTTTACTAGAAACTATCCCTGAATGTTAGTCTCAAAAGGCACATAGTCTGGATGTTTTGATTAAGTGCTTCTCATGGATTTAGCCTGTATTTGATGACAAATGCCTTATATCTGTTGAGACTTCCTCAAAACCCTGGATATACTTCATTATATCTGACCTTAAAGTGTTCAACTTGGCGTATAGTCAAAGATAGAGCATTTTTGAAGAAGATAACTTGAAGACAGGGACTTGAGACTTACTTTCTTAGTGTCTCTTCTACCTTTTCCCCCTCTACCAAGGCAGCAGAATAGTTCCAGTGATTATCTTTGGTAAGAAACCATTTTGTGTCTTATGTTATTTCATTGTTCTTATCTTATTTCCTTCTAGGTTCAAGGGCAGCCATTAATGGTACAGGTCAGTGGAGGCCAATTAATCACATCAACTGGCCAGCCCATCATGGTCCAAGCTGTCCCTGGTGGACAAGGTCAAACCATCATGCAAGTACCTGTGTCTGGGACTCAGGGTTTGCAACAGGTGAGCGATGCAAAAAAATGTTCAGACAGAATATCAGAGTAGAAGTTTTAAAGAAGAGCTTGTTACAAACTGTTTGTTGATTTGGTATTTAATCATTTGCCACCCTACATTCACAAAATTAGTTAATTTTCTACTTTTGTACCACCAGTGACAAAAGAATTATAGAAATTGGGACATCTCTGGTAAGGACTAAAATGTTTGGTATGATCTTGAATCATTATATAAAGAATACAAAAAGATGAGAGTCTAGTTTATTAGAAATAATTCACTGGCTTGATCTTTGGAACTTCTGGCAACTGAGGGAATTTATAGTATGCTTTGGAAATTAACTGTTCTTGGTCAGGAATGTTATCCTTTCATTTTTTTCCAAGTAATTTATAATTTGCATTATCTAGCAAGTGATGAAAAAAAAAAATGCTTCAGTCCAAACCCGTCACACACACCTAAAGCTGTACTTAGAGCAAAATGTGTAACCCTTAAATACTTCTTTTTTTTCTAAGATTTTATTTATTTATTTGCCAACAGAGCACAAGCAAGGGGATCAGCAGGCTGAGGGAGTGGGAGAAGCAGACTCCCTGCTGAGGGGGGAGCCTGACATATGGCTCAGTCCCTGGACCCTGGGATCATGACCTGAACCGAAAGCAGACCTAACTGACTGAGCCATGCAGGCACCCCAATACTTTTATTTTAAAAGAACTAAAAAATGAAAGATATTTCCCTTACAAAGTTAAAGAAAGGAAGAAAGAAGAAAATGATCAAAAAAGTAGATTAAAATTAATGAAGTAGAAAATTAACAAAAACATAGAAGGGGTAAATAAAGGCAGATTCTGTAAACAGACCAGTAAAGTGCTTAGGTAAATCCACTGGAAAGACCGATTCAGAAACAGAAAATAAAGGTAAAATAAGACCTGCAGCTCGGTAGCATCAGATTTGTAAAAACTAGAGGGATTTTTTTGTTGAGTTGGTAAAAATTAAAAAGAGTTTATGTCCAATGCTATAATAGATGTAGAGAAAAGGAAACATTATTATTGGTAATTTCAAATTCTGAAGGCATCTCACTATTAAATACATAAACATATTGCTCTTTCTGCCCCACTTCTGAGAATCTGTTGTGTAAGAAGAAAAGCACCTGCGTACAGGGAAAAATGTGCAAAAACATTGTAGCATTGTACTAGAAAGAAAAAATGTAACCTATATGTCCATTCCATCAATAAGGATAAAGAAATTGTTGAATACATCATACTCTATATGTTCATATATGGAACATTTTGTCCTTATTAAAAAGGATGAGGGGTAAAACATATTGAAGTATTGTTAGTGAAAAATAATTTGCAGAGAATTATATACTATGTGATTTCTGTAATGAATAGCCAAACACTCATGGGTATGTTTATGTGCATAGGGGCAGGGGCAAGGGAGAATTATTAACTTTCTAGTGTATCTGTATTTTTTTTTAACAGTTAAAATGATCCCAATGATTTAGTTATTCTGGAGGAATTTAATAGAAGTTGAAAAACCCAGCCATGATCACACTACTTGATAAATTTAAATTAATTTTTATATAAACCCTTGTAATTTTATGTATACTTTCCTTGCAAAGTGTATTCTGGGATTTTTTTGTTTGTTTTGCTTTATTTTGGTTTTTTGTTTCTATAGGTAAGGTCACTGTAAATGTATTTGAGTGTGATTGCTATATTTTCCAGTTGAATTCTTAGAGTAATTTCTTTGGAGTGGAGGGATTGCTTGAGCAAAGGGTAAGATCATTTTTAAGGCCGTTGGCATATTTTTGCCAAGATAGAGTTGTAGTTAGGATTAAAAATAGCTTCCACATTGCTCCATGCATAAATGTATGAGGCTTTAAATATATTGTGTGTATGTTTGCCGCAGTGTTGTACTGCTATTTCATTTCTGTCCTTCCCATTGCCTCCTCTCCAACGCCCCCTTGCCACACCTTCCTCTCCACTGTTGAGTGGAAATGGTATAATGCTAGGAACTGTGTACTGTGAATGCAGTGACCTGACTTCATTCCCAGGTCTGCCATTAAACAGGATTTCTAATCCTGGCCAAGTCATTTGATTGTCAGTGTTCTCTTCCAGAAATGCATTTTATATCAGGTGACGTTTAGGATTCATTCCAGCTCTGAATTCTATGATTTTATGGGGAATTTGTTGGCCTTTAAGAGACTTTGAAAGGGTTATTTATTTCATTCCCTTCCCTCCAAGTAGGACTGTAAGTAATCAAAACCACCCTGGAGAAATTCTTTTCTGTTAACATGTATAAAGCTCTAGGTATGATTCCTTAGCCTCCCTTAAAATGCTTAAGGTTTCAATCCCTTTTTATTAGAGATTGCTTCTCAGTGTTGAATAACCATATCTTTCAGAACAGTACTCCTTAACCTTTTTTTGAATTGCATGCTCTATTTTAGAATTCCATTGAAACTTATATCCTCTTAGAAAAGGTACAGATGTTCAGATACATGCTAAATTTGTGTTTAATTTTAAATTAAGATCCCTGGCTTTTAATAAGAATAGTGGAGCCAAAGTAGAGAGTGAAGAAATAAATGCAGGAATATTGGGAGTTAATGTGTCATTAAAAATAGTATAAAATACCAGTGAAGAAGTGGTGTAAGAATGAACTAGAAAAAGAAAACATAGTATCTATTTCATACTATATCCTTGGTAGATTTATAGTATAAATATAAACAAACATACTTGGAAACTTTGAGATTTTATTTACAGGAGAATTTTCTTTATGTTGTGGGTTAGAGAAGGATTTTTTAAAGAAATAAGAACAAAATTTATTTGACTACTTCAAAATAAAAATGTATATACATCAAAATACAAATAAAAGACATGGTACAGATAAGCAGGAGATACTTTCTTAACACACATAATTTGGTTTGTGTCCAAAATACATAAAGAATGTTTATGTACTGATATGAAAATAACAATGAACAAAAAATATGAATAGATGGAAAAGGAAATCCAAATGACTAATAGCAGGTATCCCTTGCTGTTTGAAACTCAGGAAATAGATTCAGATAACTAAATAAATTTGTTTACTTCTTTATGCATTTGTCACTACTTTCTCAGTGCCAACTGATGAGCTAAGCATTTGGAAAAAGTAGTTAAGAAGACCTATGTAGAGGATTCTGGGAAGGTGGTGGAGCAGGACATTCCAGGCATCTGTCTCCGCACCCTACACAATAATCGCACTGGCAGTGTCTATCTGATCAAACTATTTTGGAATTCTCGAGTCTACTGAAAGCTTTTTACTTACAGGGGGAGACATAGACTTATAGTGAAGATAATTTCAGTGAGTTTGAGTTCTTAGCACAATAGCAGCTACCCAGCAGTCTAGCAGGTAGCTGCACACAGGTCTTAAAGCAACCTCTGGGCAGCTTATAGGAGCCAAGGTGAACAAAATAGATGCCATCCTCTAAAATCAGGGATCACTGATTGCTACTTCTGATCAGAGGTGCAGACGGAGGAGGAGGCAGCCTATGTCGTCACACCTTACCCCTCTGTTGTATAAGTCCCTCTCCCTCTAGCTGAAGTGACCACTAGGGAATTTTTTAAAAGCCAGCACCCTTCCCTGCCCTCTTCATTTTTCTCTTTGTCCCCTTTTGGAGAGCTTAACTTTAGACGCTAGGACACTCAAAAGAAGTTGAATTGAATATTTGGAAAAATTAGAAAAGGACTATACAGGGCGCCTGGGTGGCTCAGTGGGTTAAAGCCTCTGCCTTCGGCTCAGGTCATGATCCCAGGGTCCTGGGATCGAGCCCCACATCGGGCTCCCTGCTCAGCAAGGGGTCTGTTTCTCTCTCTCTCTCTGCCTACTTGTGATCTCTGTCTGTCAAATAAATAAATAAAATCTCCAAAAAAGGGGGGGGGGGACTACACATACTCAGGGACAGTCACAGGCTCAGAAAAGACTTGAAAAGGCCTTGAGTTTATGCCTTGGGCTGATTTTTTGGCACAGAGACTGCCTACAGCAATCAAAACAATAACAGCAAATCCCAGGGAAGGGAAAGAATTTGATTTCCACAGCTAGTACATTATTTGACTTAATATTCAGTTTCCAACAAAAGTTATAAGGCCTACAAAGAAACAGGAAAGTGTGGCCCATTCAGAGGAAGAAATTAATCTAGAAACTGTCCTTTAAGAAAATAGATTTACTATAAGACAAGCATTTTAAAAATAACTGCCCTAAAGATGCTCAAAGAACTACAAGATGATGTTGGAAAAGTCAGGGAAGCAATGTGTGAACAAAATGGAAAAACCTGTAAAGTGATAGAAAACCTGAAAAGAAATTGTGGCACTGATAAGTATGATAATGAAAATGAAAAATTGACTAGAAAGATTCAGAGCAAATTTGAACAGATAGAAGAAAGAATTGATGAAGGTAAGGCAGTGGAAGTGATTGGATCTAAGGAACAGAAAAAGAAAACATTGGAAAGAAGTGAACTGTGAGTCCACTATCGATTGTGCCAACAGATGCATTGTGGGAATCTCAGAAGAGAAAAGTGCAGAGAGAATATTTGAAGAAATGGCTGAAGATTTCCCAAATCTGTTGAAAGACATGAAGGTGAACTCAGACCCACAGCAAGACACATAACCATTAAACTTTTGGAAGCCATAGAGAATCCTGAAAGCACCAAGAGAAAAGTGATTTACAGGGGATCCTGAGTAAGATTGTTAACAAGATTTCTCATCAGAAATTTTGGAGGCCAGAAGGCAGTGACTGATACATTCAGAGTACTAATAGAAAATAAACATAGGTGCACTTGGGCAACTCAGTCTGTTAAGCATCCAACTCTTAATCTCAGCTCAGGTCTTGATCTCAGGGTTGTGAGTTGAAGCTACACGGGGCTCCATGATGGTTGTGGGACCTACTTCTTAAAAAAAATCAATCAGTGGGGCACCTGGGTGGATTAGTCAGTTAAGTGTCTGTCTGCAGCTCATCGAAGCAAGAGTCCCTCCCCCCAAAATACTAGCAAACCCAGATCCAGAGCATATTAAAAATTACACACTATGATCAAATGGGATATATTCCCAGAGTTCAAAGATGCTTCCACATAGTAAAATTGATCAATGTAATACATTACAGTAGCAGAATAAAGGGGGAAAAAACTCTAGTCTGTTGAAATAACACTCAGATCAAACTTGCAAAAAGATAGAATGTATTATTTATGGGAAACTTCTAAACTAAAACCTATGGATAGGTTTTTATGGGTAGACATGTGTAAAATGCTCTGTGAGGATGATCAAATTTTAATACAGTGAATAATTTTTAGATGGGAAGGGAATGTTAAATGAAGCAAATATGGCAGTTAATTTGTGAAATCTGAGTGGTGACTGCATGGGTTTCTAATATGATAGTCTCAATTTTTCTGTATGTTTAAAGCTTTTGTATATACATATTTATACAATAACATTTTTTTTCAAGATTTTATTATAGGGAGCATTAAATAGACAAAAACAAAGAGAAGGGTATGATGAATCCCTACCACTCAGCTTCAACATTTATCGAAACATAATCAGTCTTCTAGTTGCACCTGTATTCCCTTACTCTCTCAAGAATTATTTTAAATATATATATAATATTTTATCTATGAGAAATCACAATATATTTTTAATGAATATGCTTTTAAAATATATATAACCATGCTAGCATGGTTATATATCATCTTTTTAAAAACTGACTTTGATTCCTTAAAATCATCTTATATCTAGACAGCAGCCAAAGTTCCCCTATTGTTTCATGAATGGAAAACAACTTACACCTAATTTATAATAAAGAGCAGAACAAGATTCTTTTTTTCCTCTTCAGAGCCTTTCTTGCTTTCTAGAGGAACTTGGGTACCTAATACTCCAGGACTGAAAGAAACCAGTGCCAGCAAGGTACTAACCTTCCTCTGTGTTCTCTTGCACAGATACAGTTGGTCCCACCTGGGCAGATTCAGATCCAGGGTGGGCAGGCTGTGCAGGTACAGGGCCAGCAGGGCCAGACCCAACAGATCATCATTCAGCAGCCCCAGACAGCAGTCACTGCTGGCCAGACCCAGGTAATTCCCATTATCTCTCTTAACCCAAGAGCATAACTGATTGGGAAGGGTCAGACAGCTGAGCCGAATATTTCACGGGTATAGAAGTGGGGAAGAAAACCATAAAAAATGTTATTTTCTTTTCTTAAAAAGAATGGTCCTTTGTGGTAGCTTTGGAATCTATTAAATTGTCATGATATCTGTCCTTCAGACCCAGCAGCAGATTGCTGTCCAGGGACAGCAAGTGGCACAGACCGCCGAAGGGCAGACCATTGTCTATCAGCCAGTGAATGCAGATGGCACCATTCTACAGCAAGGTAAGTGTGCCTGTGCATTTCTGTAGGACTTTGGGGGGCATCTTTTTTATTCTTTGAGTAAATGACTGCTCCACAAATTTTGTGGTGACCTCCACACAACATACTTTTTTTTTAAGATTTTATTTATTTAAAAAAAAAATTATTTGACAGACGGAAATCACAAGTAGGCAGAGAGGCAAGCAGGGCCGGGGTGGGGGGAGGAGGTAGGCTCCCTGCTGAGCAGGACCCTGGGATCATGACCTGAGCCGAAGGCAGAGGCTTTAACCCACTGAGCCACCCAGATGCCCCACACACAACATATTTTTGAATAACAAAATTTTTTCTAAATCTCCATTGATTGTTGTTTTCTTGTCATTCATACAAGTGTTGGTAACATTTGTAGGCGATCCTACAGTGGTTGTTAAAAGACTGTCCCTAGGAATTATAGAAGCTTGAACCTCTTGGCGGGGCGGGGGGGGGGGGGGATGTTTCTAAATAGAAGATTGGAAATACAGTTTCGTTATTGGTAATGGAAGAAACAGATCAGAAGTCAAGTTGGCATTTAGTGTTGTTGCTACTTACAGGTTTTTTGTTTTTGTTTTTTCTTTTTTCTGGTCTACTTTATTATTAGTTTTTTCCCAAAAGACTTATTATATGTCCACTATGTATGCAGCACTTCACTAAGAAAGAATTTTCTTCTCCAAGAACCTCTGATCTATTAAGGGAGACACATATGTGACCAAATAAATGCAGTGCCAAGGCTTTATAGAGGTATGTTCTAGGAGTAGATAATACATAAACATAGGAGCAATGAAATCTGTTTGACTTGGGAGGAGAATGGACTTCAGAGAAGAGGAGATGGCTCAAACTGAACTTGAGAGCTTTTGGAAGCCTCTGTCAGATAATTAAATCTGGAAAAGACATCTGAGTCTGTGAGCAAAAGTGTGACTTGTGAGGGGGTATCTGGGTGGATAAAATCAAGTCAGTTAAGCCTCCTTGATTTCAGCTCAGCTCATGATCTCAGGGTTGTGAGATCAAGCTCCATACCTAGCATGGAGGATTCTCTCTTTCCCTCTCCCTCTGCCTGCCCCCACTCAGACCCATGCAAGCTGTCAAAAAAAAAACAAAAACAAAAAACCTTTGACTTGTGATTTAAATTTAGCAGTATACAAGCTCCAGTGAGTGCAGTAGGTGTGCTCTCCTGTGACTCAGCAGAAAGCCTGAACAAGATTGGGCCCAGGGCTCAAACAAAATGGTGAACAAGTCATAAGTGGTACTGGTGATAGTTTGGGGCATGGAGTGCTTGGTTTAGCAGGTTGAGTCATTGTCAGTTTAGGATAAACAAATTATAAATTTGTAAAATCTCCATCCTAAACAGATTATTCATTTGTACAAAAACAGTGGTACAGCTGAAGTCAGACGGACCTCTAGAAGAAGGGGCCTCCAAACTTTCTCACCAGCTATTGAACTGGAATACCTAGGGAGGTATCCACTAGAAAGATAATTTTATCAACTGGAATCCAGACAGTGACTAGAATATCAAAGTTAGTGACCACTTGGCTTACATGTAGCAAACTATGCAGAGAGTAGGAGAGTGCTTTTCCCTTTGTGCTGTTTAGTATGTTTTTCCAGGGTAAATAAGCGTGTGCCAGATAGAAGAGGGACTAACTGTGTTCCCTTGTTTCTGTGTACCTGTTTTTTGTTTGTTTTATGTTTTATTTTCTTAAAGTTACAGTCCCTGTTTCAGGCATGATCACCATCCCAGCAGCCAGCTTGGCAGGAGCACAGATCGTTCAGACAGGAGCCAACACCAACACAACCAGCAGTGGGCAAGGGACTGTCACTGTGACACTACCAGTGGCAGGCAATGTGGTCAATTCAGGAGGGATGGTCATGGTAAGAAAACGGATTCTTTACCTCACCGTTTCTGTCATTTATCTTTCCATATATCTCCTTGTCAATTTTTTTGGACTTGTAATTTGATGTCTTTCATAAAGCTTGTTGATAATGTTGGCCCCTTGGGGTTGAATTGATCCTTAAGGCATTTACAGAGATCTACAAGAAATATTACAATGCATTATGATTCATTCTATGCCCCTGTTATGTGCTGGGGACTATTCTAGGTGCTAGAGATAGGGCAGAGGATAAACAGTTAGTAGAAATGTCTACTTTTGAGTAATCTTATTCAGAATTCAAATAATGAAGGCACAGGCTACTAATCTTTGGGAAATGGGCAATATATTTTCCACAGCAAGTGAAATAAAAAGTAGACTCAAAATCAGATTGTAGTTAGTAAAAAAACCAAAACATGTATGTTATGAATACATTGAGAAGATAGGGAAAGAGAGATGAGTAGTGGGGTAAGTGGAGGCTAAGTCCTCCTGTCCAAAATGGATGGCAGGACACAACCTAAAATGGGTAAATTAAGAACAAGTAGTAGAAGCCTGCACACACAGGTGGAAGAAGCTACCAGAAAAAACAACACATCCTATTCAAAGTTGTTTTAGTTGGGAAGGGAATGGGGCATGGAAACCTGTTACTGGTTTCCTCATATACTTAGTAGAGTGTTTTTAGTTTTAGTGTGCTTAGAAAAATTAGGTTTAAATTATTTAATAAGTAGCTAATTATGTAGCTGTAGACATTTTGGTCAACCTAGCTTTGTACTATTTCATTGTCTATGATTACTGTTTCTGACCATTAGATGGCAGGAGATTTTTCTAGAAATGGAGTCATAGATGGACATTGTAGCTCCTGGGTTCCCTATGACAGTCCTCTGGAATTTTGATTTAAAATGCAGACCTTGAGTGTAAATGTTCCCCAGGAATCTGTATTTAACTATGTGCTCTATAAAAGCTACTCTTTATAGCATTTAGAAAAAATAATGTAACAGGGACTGAGAAGCAGTTTCCTGTATCCATACTGCGTGCCACTATTTAATAAGCTGTGGTTTTCTTTTCGTGTAGATGGTGCCCGGTGCTGGCTCAGTACCTGCTATCCAAAGAATCCCTCTCCCTGGGGCAGAGATGCTCGAAGAAGAGCCTCTCTATGTGAACGCCAAACAGTACCACCGTATATTAAAGAGGAGGCAAGCCCGGGCTAAACTAGAGGCAGAAGGAAAAATCCCAAAGGAAAGAAGGGTGTGTATAACATTGAAGGAAGGAAGAGAAAGGGCAGGGTTCTACTTTTGAAATTACCTTTTATATGGTTTGTTTCCTTGAGCACCTGCCGAACAATTGAAAGTAAATAGCTATTAGCTTTATACAAGTTAGCATTTGTCATTGCTCTGTGTGGCCGCAGCTACCATAACAAAACAGTAACAGGGGCTTAAAAGAGGTTTTTTTTTCCTTACACAAGAGAAATCCAGAGAGAAATTATCCTGGGCTGGTAGCCCATTTCCACAGTCCTCATGATGCTCTCTCCAGTCTCACTGTTCTGATACCTTTAGTGTGCTAGTCATAGTCCAGGATGACTGCTTGGGCTCCAGCCTAGGTAGAAAGGGAACAAGAAAGGCACTCTTTATCATGGAAATTTTGAAGAAGTTCCATACATCTCATTAGCCATAACTTAATTACATGGCCACACTTAAGCCTGCAAACAAGGCAGAAAAATGCAGGGTTTTGGTTTTTGTGTAGTTTTTTACTGAGCAGTCATCTGCCCAACTAAAATTTGGTCTGTTAACGAGGTGAAGGAGAGGATATGTATGGGAAAGGGTAGATAGGGATTGTTGCTACACCTTTGGGAAATCTTTATTTATTATTCGTTTAGCATTCATGTCTTTATGAGAGTTAATATATGGTCAGCTGCTGCCAGTGTTTCCTCCAAAGCTCTCTCTGTAATTCAAGGTCATAATTTCCCCTGGTGGCTCTGATGACACCTCTCCTGACCTTCAGAAAATAGAATCTGTGCATGAGATAACTGCTGCTTCCGACTAGTACCTTTTTTCTCTGGTTTTAGAAATACCTGCACGAGTCTCGGCACCGTCACGCCATGGCTCGGAAGCGGGGTGAAGGTGGACGGTTTTTCTCTCCAAAGGAAAAGGACAGTCCCCATATGCAGGTAAGTAGATGATACATTTCATTCTTTTCTTTTTGCCTTGCATTTTCTTGGGAAGAGCATTCAGAATCCTCTTTTTACTTTCACACCAGAGACTAACTACATTCTCTAAGTTGAATGCAGTGTTGTCTCTCAGATTCCTTTTTGCCTTAAAGTACTAAAGGTGTTCAGTCACGTGCCCTTTCTTCCTCCTCATCTTTGCCAGTTATTCCTTGTAATTCCTTCTTATAATTCTCCTTTTTCTTGATTTTAAAAGAAAAAGTTTATTGTCTCCTAGTGTAATAGCACCATCATCAGCAGGTAACACTTAACTGCTGTGTGCCAGCCCTTACATGAAGCATTTTTGTAAGAACTTTTTTTTCATTCACTTTTTAGAGCAGCCTCAAGGCCCATGAGGTAAGAATTCTTACTTCCATTTTACAGTTGAATCTGAGGTTTAAAGAGGTTAAGTAGTTTGCCCAAGGTAAAATACTTAATAAAATGGTGTACCTGAAATTCAAACCCGGTGCAATTCCAGAACTTACTGTAACTGCTGTACTTCACTGGTTCTTACGTCTGACTCCACTGATTGTACTTATCAGCATTTCTGAGTCAATATATCCAAAAGAGAACTCTTGATTCTTATTCTATTTTTTATCCCTAAACCAGTCATTCAGTAAATGACCTGTCTATCCACCCAGTTGCTGAAGCCTAAATTGTCCAGTTCTTGAAAAAGTCCTCTTGTTTTTACCTCTAAAATAATCGAATTAGTCAACAACATTTTTCCCCTTCCAGCTGCCATCAACCTGAAGAAATCCTTTATTTGCTTCAGTTCATGTAACAGCTGCCTACTGGTGTCCTTTCTTCCATTCTTGTGCTTCTCTAGTCCATTCTTCACATCTTTGTGTGGTCTTCTTAAAATGTGTGTCATCTCACATCACTGTCCTGCTTAAACCCTTCCCACCTGCCATTTCCCACTTGCCCTTAGACTAAAATCCAGAGTGCTTATCATGGCCAAAAAGGCATGTGTGCGATCGAGCTCCTGCCTACATCTGCCTTCATTTCCTCCTGTTCATGGTCTTTATGCTCTTGCTGTACTGTTCATTGATCTGTCTCCTGCCATAGGACCTTTGTCTTGAAAATAGCTAATTTATTTTTTTTTTAAAGATTTTATTTATTTATTTGAGAGAGAGGCAGTGAGAGAGCATGAACGAGGAGAAGGTCAGAGGGAGAAGCAGACTCCCCGTGGAGCTGGGAGCCTCATGCGGAACTCGATCCCGGGTCTCCGGGATCATGACCTGAGCCGAAGGCAGTTGTCCAACCAACTGAGCCACCCAGGCGTCCCGAAAATAGCTAATTTATAAAGCGTGACTATCTTTTTTCTTTTAGGTCTTGGTTTAAATCTGAGGCTGGGGGACGCCTGGGTGGCTCAGTTGGTTAAGCGGCTGCCTTCGGCTCAGGTCATGATCCCAGCGTCCTGGGATCAAGTCCCACATCGGGCTCCTTGCTCCGCAGGGAGCCTGCTTCTCCCTCTGCCTCTGCCTGCCACTCTGTCTGCCTGTGCTCGCTCTCTCTCTCTGACAAATAAATAAATTTTAAAAAAAAATTTAAAAAAAAATAAATCTGAGGCTGGAGCCCAAATAGGTCTCTTCAATCTCATTATTTTTTTACATCTTCCTCTTCTTTTGAGCATCATCATAATCGACTTGTTTTATTTGTGTCATTGTTCAGTCAACGTCTCCTTCACTAGACTGTAAGCTGTGTAGAGAGTAGAGGATTGTTTTGTTCTCCGTTGTATTGATTGGACTTAGCATAATACCCAATCCAGAAAAAGCACTCGGTAAATGTGTGTTGAGTTCATGGTTCTTCCCATTTCCTGCTACTTTATTCTGTGTGACATTGCATCCCACCTGTACTTCTGCCAAATCGGTCTTTAGAAGGTAGTGCTTTTTTAACCATGTTGGTCCCCTGCTCAAGAATGCATGCTGGTTTTTATTTTTTACTGCATCAGATCCCACACTGTTTCTGTGTGACATCTAAGCAGCTTGGCCTCCTCACCTCTTTCAGTGTCCAACTGGGAATCCTTAGTATTTCCACACAGGAGCACAGACTCCTCTTTCAATGTTGTTAATTCCTTCCTGTAGTCTGGAGCCCCTCCTTTCTCATTGTTCATGCAGTGTGTGGCTATAGAGTGCCATCTATGGGCATTATGCCAGGAACTCCTGATTCTGTGTGCTAGCAGTAGGATCTTGGTCAAGTTACTCAGGTTCCTTTGGCCTGAGTTCTTTCACCTGTAAAGTAGGCTGCTGTTGATACTTCTTCATAGGACCGTTGTGGGGATTTCATACAGTAAGCCATATTGGGCACCTGCTTAGCACATTATCTGGTGCATGGTGAGGGCTAAGTTAATGTTGGTTATTATTCTTACTCATTGTTGCAAGACCCCACTGCAGTCCTGCCACCTCCAGAAATCTTTAAGCTTTTTCTTAGATCATGTCAGTTGATGCTTCAGAGCTTTGGTGTGGAGGAACTGAATGAAGGCGGTTATTGTGGAGTGTTGCAAAAAGCTTCCAAGGACTGATCCCTGTCTTAACACTGCAGGTTTTAAGTGAGAGGGGGCAGGCAGAATTTAGTGAAAAGAAAAGGGAAATAGTTAAGAAATAGTGAAATGAGAGCCAAGAGATTTGGGCATTAGTTCTTGCTGGGCTTCTGACTAACTTTCATACTCTAGTCCAGGCAAATCACTTTATCCATCCAGGCTTCAGGTTTATCTACTAAATGAGTGCATTAACACAAATGTCAATGTCCTTTCCAGCCCTGCTAAGTGCTTAGTATTTAAATATGATGATCAGAAAATCATGGCACAAAAATACAACATGACATGGTTTCTCTTGGCCACTTAAAGACCCTTAAACTTGAAAGGTAAAACACAACACAGGTTCTCATAGGAAAGAGATAGAGTGTCAACTCTGGAGTGTTTGGAAGTGGAATGCCAGGCCAGATTTAACAGTCCTTTTACACAGAGGTTTGTTATCTCTTTCCCTATGAAGCTGCATTTTAATCCATGTAGGTAAACTTAGATGCATTCATGACCTTTGGTTTACTTAGCAAAATTCTGTGTATTCCCCTTGGTGATGAGAAGTGAGAGCCTTGAGTTCCATATTACTTTCGCAAAGGATTTTAATCACTATTACCCTTTGTCTCTAGGATCCAAACCAAGCAGATGAAGAAGCAATGACACAGATCATCCGAGTGTCCTAACCCCAGGCCCTGTGATGGAGCAGATCAAGGTCATGTTCCTCGCCATTGTTTCCCACTGTTCCAGGAAATTGATCACCTCTTCCAATGGGACACTGACTATTCCGTGCTGCCCTTTTCTACAGGACAAACCACTTAGTTTTTAATAAGTGGCTCAGTATTATAATTGCAGCAATGTCTGGCAAATTGAAGTCGCAAGCCTTTGTCTCACCCTTTCAAACAGGACTTATTTCAGACTGTTGATGACATTGACATTTCATGGATTAGGATGATGCAAGGGACCTGTGCACATAAGTGCACACACAGCACTTACGTTGGCTTCTGAAGCCAGCCAGCCATCTTAGCAAGGGAGAACAGCCTTCTCAACCAAGACTGAAATCAGGGAAGCCGATGCCCACTCCTTCCCATGGAATCTAAGCAGCATCCATCCCTCTGATGGGGGATCTCATGCTGACTCACTGGACACTTTGTATTCAGAGGTGGCTTCCAGGCAAGGAAGTTCCATCTCATGACATGGAAACAATAAATTGTCTAAGATACATACATTAATCTGTGGTAATAATAGGAATCTCTGTCTACCAGATGATAGGTTGATATTTTTGGACTCCAACCAAGAAAAGCTAACTCTGGGGATAGAATAACAAAAGACTCAAGCACTAAAAGTATAAATTCCTGAATCTCTCTTTTTTTTTTTTAAAGCTTTGGCAAGTTTGGTCTTTTTGTATGTCTGCTGATAGATCATCTGGACCATAGTTTTTGCTTCTGCTACTTATAGGACAATTTAGAGGGTATTGGACCTTGAAACTGCCTTTCCTAAGTAGAGAACAAAACCATACAACTTCTATGCTGAAGTGCTGAGGACATTTGTAGTAACTTCTAAATAGAGAGCCAACAAGTTGTTGGGGTTTTTTTGTTTTTGTTTTTTAAAGTAGGCTCCATACCCAGCATGGAGTCCAATGCAGGGATTGAACTCCTATCCCTGAGATCGATCAAGACCTGAGCTGAGATCAAGAGTTGGGTGCTCAAATGACTGAGTCACCCAGATGCCCCTAGAGATTTTCAATCATAGGCTTTGTGACAGCATTTGGGGAAGAAAAGGGTTCACACATGTTGTAGTCCAACAGAAGAGAGAATAGTATATATTATATATACCCATGTGTTGCCACATAGCATGATTCTCCAGTCGATGGATGCCAGGGATGGATCATTAAGGCGAAAAGAGTAATTCACATTTATATACACTATAACCTTTTAACAAGCATGGAAAGGGAGAAGTCTGAGAACTGCTCTTTGACAGTTTCTATCTGGAAAGGATTGTTCAATCACACTCTCCTGGATATATTCCAGCTTACCTTGTCGAGTTTAAGGTGAATGTTGACTTCACTCCTGCAGCACTTTGTTTTGTGCTGGCCCCAGAGAGTGAACATTCTCTTTATTCCTCTGGCAGCTGATTCTTTGGTGCCAGTTTCCATGTTTCACCTTTTCTTCACAGGCCATGTATAGCGGAAAAGTTTTTACATTGCATCCACATTCTGGGGATAAGCTGCCGACTGGTAGTGGTGATGCTGGCAGGGTCAAGAATTGGGCTACAGTTCCCAGAAGGACTGTGCCTCAGATATTTTCTATTCTATTTCTAATTTTATTTCTAGATGTTGAACCTGGGGAAAACTATGATTTGAGAAAAGAGTTGCTGCCTTCTCTAGAAACAAGGAAAACCTAATTCTTTTAAAGATCACTTGGTTTTTATTTAAATACCAAGAGTAAGAATTGACACTTTCTTTGATTTTATTACTCTAATTGTATTAAGAGGGAAAATAAGCCCTCTGAAGAAAACATCATGAAGGGAAATAATTGGAATGATGGAAAAAGAGGAACAGAGCTATGCAAAGAAGGGGAAGTAAAATCTCTCTCTAGTCCCTGGTATGTATAGTCATCTGTCCTGGCTTTCAGATGTCAGGAAAGACCAAATCCTTTGACAGGCTCACCAGAAACTTCTGGCTCTTGAGTTAAGTTTCCAATGTTGATTTTATTCAGTAAGCCTCAAGATTTTCAGATGATAGTTCACTAAAAACAATGAGGAGTTTCTACCCTTGGTTTGTTTAGGAGTCTTTAAGATACAGAGATCAGAAAGAAAGTCCTCAGATCTTAGCCAACAGCAATTCTAAAATGCTATTTATTTGTGTCTGTAAGTTTGTACATAGTAGTATCAACCTCATATTGTTGCAGAATTTTTTTTTTCACAAGTTTGAGTTGTGTTTTGTTGAAAGAAATGCTTCAGTTGTCATTTTGTCACTGCATTTCAGATAGCTCATGGCCCTTTTGTTGTGGCCATTTTAACACATCATAATAACCCACAAAGTGGGGGGTTTGAGGTTTGGATTTTTTTTCTTTGTTACTAGTTCTTTTATTTGTCCTTGTGATTGTAGTGATGACTTCATAGACGCAGAGAGTGAATGGATGAGTGAATAATTGGTTTAATGCATAGTTCACTTCTTGAGTGCTCTTTTTGGCAAGATAATTGTAAATGTATATATTTTAATTGCACTGTTACATTGAACATATGTCAGTGTCTATACTACTGGACCAACAGAGCTTTTTTTGGCTGTTGGGTGCCTGATAATAATGTCTTGATTTTCCTTTGGGACTCAACAATATAGGTTTTTCTCCCAGCAGTAGGGGGAATACAGATGATCGATCATTGATGTCATTGCAATTGTTATTTTTTAAAATAAATTTGTAAAAATACTAAAAAGAGATTTTTGAATTTTCACATTTCTTAGGTTCTAGGTTGTGTTTATAATATCGAAATTGTGATCTTTGTAGACAGATGTGGGAGCTCCATAGACAGTGTCAAATTTGCAGTGTCCAGGCCTCTTATTTGTATGTCTCCCCTTACTCTTCTTTTCTTCCCTTTTGGCCCTCCCTCCTGCTAAGGAAGTATTCTCTGCACTTGTGCACTGGCTGTATATTTCGTCTTACTACTGGAAGTGTTAACCAAAATTTGATGAAGTAATTCCACAAGCAAAATAAGCCTTTCAGTTATTGATGGGGAGAACAAAGGTAAAAGAAATACAGAAAAAAAATTAAATTTCCTTACAAATTAAATTTCCTTACAACTGGTCCATTGACCAGTACTTGAGAAAGGCAGAGTGACCTTCCTCTAGGAACTCAGCTGCCTACATGTTAATACTTCGCTAAGAGTAAAAGGCAACCTTAGCTTGACATTAGCCTGTCCTCCAGGATTTCCTTCAACATTAAAAAAAAAAAAAAAAAATCGTCTGGAAGCTTTCTTTATCTCTACTCCCCAAACTATATGTTAGCAATCATCCTCCAAGCATATGGCCCACTGATAAAACATCTGAAGGGTTTCATGACCAAGATTTTAGTAGAGGGTAATAAATGGCCCCTCAAGATCCTGGAAACTTTGCTTCCAAATTCTTTACACTATCCCTAACACCCTCCCAACTTGCAAGGATATAATCAGCCACTGCTCACTACCCAGGGTCCTGTCCCTGTGCTTTAATAAAACCTTTTGCATGGAAAATGCTTCAAGAATTCTTTCTTGGCTCTTTGCTCCCAAACCCCAACATTTTCACATCAGTTATCACCGAAACAGCACTGATTGGGTCTTGTAGAACTAAAGACAGTGAAGCTGTAATTTTTAGATTTTTTTTTTTTAATTTCTACAGAAAAAACACAGATGCTTTCGTGATTGTTAAAATTCCACAACATATTCATCCTGTTACTAATGTGAATTCTCCCAAGAACCTGAGCGACTGACTGGCAACCTCAGATAGGCCTTTACCACACAGGGACCCAGGAGCTGGATCCAAAGCAGCAAAGTAACCCCAGGAGCACTCTCAGGAGACACCCTATAGACCTGTCCTGGCAGATAAGAGAAACAGAAAAAATTCTCTGACAGTCAAGGCAGTGACTATTACATAGCCTTAACCTTAAGGGTGTGAAATTTAAAGACCATACTGAGGTTGCTTTAGTCAGATGCTAATGGAACACTGCCCTTAGAAATTCAGAGGTGAGGGGCACCTGGGTGGCTCAGTGGGTTAAGCCTCTGCCTTCAGCTCAGGTCATGATCTCAGGGTCCTGGGATCGAGCCCCGCGTCGGGCTCTCTGCTCAGCCGGGAGCCTGCTTCCCTCCCTCTCTCTGCCTGTCTCTCTTCCTACTTGTGATCTCTCTCTCTCTCTCTCTCTCTGTCAAATAAGTAAATAAAATCTTAAAAAAAAAAAAATTCAAAGGTGAGCCAGCATTCCACTCTGATGATAGAAGACCCCTCTGTTGACACTGAGATAATATGTCTTACTGCAGAAGCATGTTCACGGTTCAAGATTGGGTTTTTTTGTGTGTGTGTTTTTTTTTATTTAACAGAGACCACAAGTAGGCAGAGAGGCAGGCCGAGAGAGGAGGGAAGCAAGCTCCCCGCTGAGCAGAGAGCCCGATGTGGGGCTCGATTCCAGGACCCTGAGATCATGACCTGAGCTGAAGGCAGAGGCCTTAACCCACTGAGCCACCCAGGCGCCCCACGGTTCAAGATTTTTAAGCGCCATCTTACACATGTCTGGAACGCGCTGCCCCTCTCCAAGTCCGCTGCTTCTCTACCTCGTAGAAGTCTAGAGCTGGGCGCAGGGGGCGGTGTGGGGCGGGGCTCCGGCCACGCGGATTGGCACCGCCCCCAAGAAGGCCCACACTGATTGGTTGGTGCAAGGGACCCGCCAAGGCCGTCATTGTGGATTGGCTGCTACCCGCAGGACCCCCGTTTCCGGTAGCTTGGCGGGCAACCCCGCCGCCGCCATGGCGACCGGGGAGCGGGTGGCGGCGCCGCCTCTCTGGCCGGTAGAGGCCCGGTTGGCGGCGCTGCTTCCCGACCTTCTGGTGTTCAGGAAGCCCCGGGGATCGGAACCCGAGCTCGCCACGGCTCAGGGCGTCCTCCTTGGCGTCCACGTGACGGGTGAGGGGAGGCGCGTCGCTCTCCCGCCCTCCCCGAGGGGCGGTCGTTGGGGCCCGGCTCCGAGAGGCGTCGGCGGTTACGGGCCTGGCCCTGAGACAAGCAAAGGCGTGGCTTAATTGCTCGCCGCCGCCGCCTCGGGAAACCTGGAGGGTCAGTTTCAGAGCGGGAGGACCTCCTCCTGGAATGGTCTGGCATAGCTCTAGAGTTCACTTCAGACATGAAAGGAGACTCAGAAACGGGAAAGGACTTTTGCAGGACCACTCGGCTGGCTTTGAACCCAAGTTTTCTCCCAATACGCATACCGCTTCAGCCAGTTCTTTCTTCCGCTCAATTAATTCCTTCTCTGGGCCCCTAAGTGTGTGCCCGCCACTGCTCTAGGAATTAGAGATCCAGCAGCTACTTCGAGAGTCGCTCACTTAACAGATACTGTGGAGTTTGTGTCATGGATCTGAAGATGAGTGATCCGAAGGTGCCTGACCTCGAGGAGCTCACCATCTCAGTTGTCCATAAAGCTTTAATCCATCCCTCTCGTCATTGGTCCCTCCGTCCCTCACTTGGGGGAGAAATCCCATTTCTCCTTGGCCAGAGAGCTTAAAGAACGCATGGCAGAAACTGGGTAACAGGCTAGAGATGAAAGGCTGTGCTTGTGGGTGAATCTTCATCTGCAGCTCCTGGAAACGAAGGGGGTGTGGCTCTCTGGATTCTCAGAGGCGGCAGCAACCAGCCAGGTCCCGAATATGAACACTTGTTAAAAGGTCATGCAATTACTCAACTGGAGGAGATCTACTTCTTTACACTGGCCTGATGCGTGCAGGGAATAGAGCCTAAAAGTTCAGGATTTGCAGCTAACTTAATTTTTGTTTTGTCGGCTAGGGTTTACAGCATTAATGGATAGGTTCAGCCTGACCTGCAAGTCGGAACATGACATGGACAAACTGGCCCACATCTTCAGTTATTACATTAGTGACATCGTGGAGCGTGAGTGACTATTGTAGGGAAGTCAGGAGGTGTGGTACTGGGCTCCTGAGGGTTTGTAACAGGAGGAGGGTCTGGGCTACTTGAAAAGATACCAAAGGGTTATTCAATTTAGTGTTACTCATCGTTCATTCATTCATTCATTCATTTATTCCTGCTTCATGTTATTTTTTTTTTTAAGATTTTTATTTATTTGAGAGAGAGAGACAGCAAAAGGGCATGAGCGGGGAGGAGAGGGAGAAGCAGGCTTTTATTTTATTTCTTCTTTCTTGCAAGTAACAAGCTAGATTTTTGCCTGTATATCCCATTCTACCTAGTTTCACATCCTGTTGTCTCAATGTTCAGAAAGGGGGGAAACTAATTTTAATTTATACTTTGAATGTTTATATCTTATTTCAAAACAAAGTATTCCTCAGGTTACCTCTTCTAACAATAATGTAATGTTCCACATGTGTTTATATCCAATATAATTTACAAAACACCTTCTCATTTTCTTACTGCATTTTGATCCTGTGAAGTAGGAATGAGTGATTTCTTCATTTTCTGTCATATATTAAGCTCGTGGGAATTAACCTAATCTGGGGAAGAAAAAATAAATAGCTCCTTATATGTGCAGTAAAGGTTTTGAGTATACTTTTTTTTTTTAATTTTATTTATTCATTTGAGAGAAAGAAGAGAAGCAGGGGGAGCAACAGAGGGAGAAGCAGATTCCCAGCTGAGCAGAGAGCCTGGGATCGGATCTGAGCTGAAGGCAGATGCTTAACCAACTGAGCCACCCGGGCGCCCTTGAGTGCTATTCTCTGATATGCACTGTAAAAGGTGCAGGGTGTGCAAAAACCTCTTGGAGAACTTTTAATCTAGTTAGACCCAGCAATTATTTTGGTCCTGAAACCTTTGGTACTTATATAACATTCCCTTCTTTTACTGACAGTGTCCATACAGTCATGTGCATAATTCTGAGATTCACCAGAATTCTTACTTTGTGGAATCTCCTTTAGGAACTTGTTTATTTGACTCATCTCTTACCCCTGAGGAACACTTGTGAAAGGGCTTTGGATTTTTCTCTTCAAGTTTAGATGAAAGGGAGAGATGGAAATTATAACACCAAGAATTACTGGGTAATAGAAGTACAGGGGAAAATAAAACATAATACTTGCCCTCTTGAAGTTTCCATGTTTGTGGGAGAGATAACAAGATAATTATAGATTATACATTTCGCAAAGGAAATAAATAGGCTGTAGTGGTAAAAAAGAATTGTAGAGAGAGATCTTCTCTGTTAGGTAGGGTGGTCATAGGAGGCTCCTCTGAAGCTGAAACACAAAGGATGAGAGAAACACCTTGTGAAGAGTGAGGAGTAAAGTATTTCAGGCAGAAGGATGCCAAGTATGAAGCTTCTAAAATGGGAGGAAGTTTGTCGTGTTCTAGGAACTAAGAAGACCAGTGTGGCTAATACATAACTAGCAGGGAGAAGAGTGGCTTGAGGTGAGATTGGAGATCATTGAACTCTGTAGGCCACAAGGAGTTTGGATTATATATTTTTATATAAAAGGAAACAGTTAAAAGGTTCTGGTAAGGGGGTAATGTGATCCGATTTACACTTTTAAAGTTCATTTTAACTGCCTCATGGAGACTGCATTATAGGGAGCTGATAGAGGGCAAGTGGTTAAGAATGGAAGCTAGAGGAAGAAGTTGTAGCAGCTGTGGAGAGATGATGCTGATTTGGCCTGGGTAGTGGTTCTCAACCTTGGCAGCACATTAAATAACCACTCAGGGAGCTTTTAAAAACCCTGGTGTCTGGGGTTTACCTCAGACCAATTAAATCAGAATACCTTTGGGTAAGCCCAGAAATAAGGATTTTTTAAAGTTTCAAAGGCTATTCCAATGTTGAAGCCAAGATTGCAGGCAAGGTGGAAACTTCTTGTAGGAATAAGGCAGTGGAGCCATAAGGAGACGAATTGATTTGAAATGTGTTTTGCAGGTTCAACAGACAAGATTTGCTGGTATATTGCTATCAGTGGGAAATAGTGAGGAAAGTGACTCTGAAGGTTTTTTTGGCTTTCATAATTGAATGATGGTGGTGTCACTTACCGAGATGGACAAGACTGGACTTTGAGAAAGAAAATCAAGAGTTCTGTTTTGAATATACTGAGTTGAGATGTCAATAAGTCATTCAAATGGGGAAATGAAGTCAGTAGCTATGATGGAACCTGGAGCTCCGAGAATAGATCTTTGTTAGAGACAAAAAGTGAGTTGATGGCATAAAGATGTTAGAGGTAGGAACTGATTGAGTCCACATGAGGAGAGTGTAAATATAGAGAAAGAGCCGTAGATTGAGGCTTGAGGGACTCCAGGACAGATTATGATTAAAGAGAAAGAACTTACAAAAGAGACTATAAAACAGCCAGGTAGGATATTGTGGTGTTCCTAAAGCCAAGTAGAAGTAGTGTCTCTAAGAGAAGAGGGCTGGGGCTGACTGAGTTGAAAATGAAAGGTATAAAGTACAGTGCTGTGAGAAAATACTGAATTTAGCAAGGTGAATGCCGTTGATGATCTTGATAAATTTTACTGAAGTGGTGGAATTGGAAGTTAGATGGGAGAAAGTGGAGAAGAGGATGGTAGAGAAAAAGTTTAAGAGTGAATAGGATACAAGGAGCAAATTGTATATGGCCAACACTTTTGAGAAATTTTTTTGCTGGAGATGAAGCAGAAAAATGGAGCTAATAGCAAGAAAAGGTAGAATCAAGAATAGGTGGGTAAACTTTCTTGTGTTTTGTTTTCATTTTTAAAGATATTAATGGAAATGATCCAGTGGAGAGGAGATAAGGGAGGGAGTGGAGTTCTTGAAAGAGTAGAAGGGGCTAGGATCCAGAGTCCAGGGGGGTGACTTTGAAGAGAACAGCAGTATTTCTTTCATTTTCAAGAAGATGGATATAGACAGACAGATTTGGGGATAAGCTAAGGGAAAGGAAAGGGTCCCTTGGAGACCAGATAGATATGACCAGATAGACCAGATAAGATATGAGGAAAAACTCAGTAGGCCATTCTTCTAATCATATATAATTCTGCTATGATCTAGTATATCTGATTTTGATGCATTTTCCTCTCTCTTTTACTTGATTTCAGATGTTCTGTGTTTTGGAGGAGATATCCTAAATATCACAGGTATTTTTCAGCTTTTCTGAATATTTAAAGGACTGCAAGTAAGGAAGACTTCATTTAGGTGGAATTTGGCATATTTATTTATTCAGCATTGTTTTATTATTTAATATGTTCTCGGCCCTGGGGAAACAAAATGAAGAAGGCACAGTCACTGGCTCAAAGATTCTCTCAGTCTAATAGAAAAACCTTGCCCATATTAAGTTCAAAGATGCTTTACATTTTGCTTAATTGAATGACAGACAAATAAGTGCCTATAAAGCACTTAGTTGCATGAGAAAACTAATGAGAAACTTAGTCCTTAGAGCAAAAGCTGTGTGTAAGATAGGGAGGAGGCAAAATCTCCTATTTGGAGAACTCTCAGGATCATTGATAGCTAATTGCCAGAGTTGGCCTCTTTTTTTTTTTTTTTTAGGTATGTGGATTTTTTTTTTTTAAAGATTTTATTTATTTGACAGAGATCACAAGTAGGCAGAAAGGCAGGCAGAGAGAGAGAGAGGAGGAAGCAGGCTCCCTGCCGAGCCGAGAACCTGATGCAGGACTCGATCCCAGGACCCTGAGATCATGACCTGAGCCTAAGGCAGAGGCTTAACCCACTGAGCCACCCAGGCACCCCTCTTTTTTTAAACTTAATTAAGCCACCCTTGAAATTAAATTTGAACATGAACCTACATTTTGTGAACCTCTTAGTTAATGTCTCTCCCATTCTGTTAGTATACTGGTGGAGGGAAGATTATCAAAAATATTCTTAAACTATAGGAACGTTTCAGCTTCTGCCTTGCCTTGTTTTTTATACGATGAGTGGTTTTGAGGCTCTAAGGCAGTATTTTAACCAAGCATAATGTATAGAGCCAAAGAACCTTGCCTGACACCTTGCATGATATTTTCTGCGTTATTGGGGGCTTTTCGCGGATCAGGAGAATTCAGATATTTGATCCTTGTCATCCTGTCTTGTGTGTCTGCAGGGAATGTGCTCCTGGCACTTTGGACAGTGAAACAGAATCAACTCAGTGACATCATTACCCTGGTGGCAAAATGCAGTCTGGAGATACAGGAGAAATTTGGGATCTACCATACCAGAGAAGGCCAGGACCTACAGCTAAAGATAGGTAGTAGCTACTGAAAGAGTGATAAATTAAAAAAAAAAAAAAACTATAAAAATTCAAGATATAAATGACAACCTGAAGAAAAAATCTGTAACTTATATCATAAACACAAAGGGTAAATATTAGAAATAGAACACATAGATGTTTTAAGATGTTTCCCATTTAAGAGATGGGAAATATGGGAAAGGACATGAATAAATAATACATAGACAAATACATCTCTTTTGACATGTGAAAAAAATATTCAATTTCTTTTTTATTTATTTATTTATTTATTTGTCAGAGAGAGAGGGAGAGAGAGAGAGAGCGCACAGGCAGACAGAGTGGCAGGCAGAGGCAGAGGGAGAAGCAGGCTCCCTGCCGAGCAAGGAGCCCGATGTGGGACTCGATCCCAGGACGCTGAGATCATGACCTGAGCCGAAGGCAGCCGCTCAACCAACTGAGCCACCCAGGCGTCCCAAAATATTCAATTTCATAATAAGAAAAATGCCAGTTGAAAGTACATTGAGATTATTTCTCACCTATAGATACCAAAAATTCAAATCCTGAACACACTGTTGATGAGGCAATGAGGAATAAACACTCTCATACACACTGCTAGTGGGAGTCAACGGTGGTACAACTTCTATGAAGAATAATTTTGGTAATCTGTGTTGAGATTCCAAATGCATTTATTCTTCAACCTAGCAATCCCACTTCTAAATATTTATCCTATAGGTATACCTGAATACATGTGCAATGTAATAGGTACATGATTTTTTATTGCAATATGGTTTTTAATAAAACTATCTAAAGGAGACTGTTTAAATAAACAATATGTCTACTCAATGAGATTTTCTGCAACTTTAAAAAGGTATTCTGATATAGCTTCAAAATATAGTTGAGAAAAAGCAAGATGCAAAGCACTGTGGTATGCTACCTTGTATATAAAGACGAAAAATAAGAATTTTTTGTTTGTTCCTATTTGTATAAATAAACACTGGAAAGATATATAAGAAACTAATAAAAGTTACCTATTGGAGGAAAAACTGTTATATTAGCTTCAGGTGTACAATACAGTGATTCAACAATTTCTTAAATCACCCAGTGCTCATCACAAGTGCCCTCCTTAATTCCCACCACCTATTTCACCCCCCCCCCACCCGTAATCATCAGTTTGTTCTCTATAGTTAAGAATCTGTTTCTTGGTTTGCCTTTTCTTTTTTCCCCCCTTTGTTCATTTGTTTCTTAAATTCCACATAGGTATGAAATCATATGGTATTTGTTTTTCTCTGACTTATTTCCTTTAACATTGTACTCTTAGCTCCATCCATGTTGTTTCAAATGGCAAGATCTCATTTTTTATGGTGCACGCGCGCACGTGTGTGTGTCATATCTTCTTTTTTAAATATTTATTTATTTATTTGACAGAGAGAGAGAGAGCACAAGCAGGGGAGCAACAGGCAGATGGAGAGGGAGAAGTAACAAGAGTGCTTATTATCAGTGGGACTTAAAGCCTGGAACTTTAAAAAACAGTGGGCTTGATCCTGAGAGAGCTTAGCTAGTGATAGGAAGCTGAGCCTCTGCCCTAAAAAAGACAGCACAGAAAATGGTGTGCAGAGATACAGCTTGGAAGCAGAAGTTTGAAAGGAGCCTGTGGCTTATGGGAAGGAGAGTTAGTTCTAATCTCAGAGTTCTCTGAGGGACTTCTCCAGGAACAAAGGAGCTGGCATGTGCCATTTCCCTCCCCTGCCCCTCATCATAAACACACCACTACCTATGGGTTTGCTCATACTGTGCCCTGTCCCCTCCAGCCAGACTTGCCTCAGTCCTGGTGCTGTGGATCCCCTCCCCGAGAGGACCCAGGCAATCCCTGCCAACACTCTATCTCCTGACCTCCCATGGGGGATGCACACACATTGTTTAAAATTACACACCCTGCCCTTGCATGCTGTCCAGAGTGCCCAGGTCCTCTGGCCTCTGAAGCAGCTACACATGCCCTGTGGAGGAGGACCAGTGCCACTAATTAAAAGTGCACATCCTGCCCACTACTTTCAAGAGCAAGAGATGTAGCTGACTTTCCTAACACACAGGAACAGACACAGAGTGTTGGGCAGAATGAGGGGACAGAAGAATATGTCACAAAGGGAATCTGCTTTAATCTTTATCTTTGTTTTTATATAATGTCTTTTCCCTCCTCTGGCTCCTGTTAGGGTTTTTTCTTTATCACTGGTTTTGGGTAACCTGATTATGATGTCCCCCTGGTTTTCTTCACTTGTGCTTGAAGCTCATTGAAATTCTGAATCTATAGGGTTTGGGGTTTATCAAATTTAGAAAATGTTCTGCCATTATTTTTCCAAGTAATTTTTTTCTCTCTTCCACCTTCTCTGTCCAATTATACACATATAGGCTGCTTGAAATTGTCCTACAAGTCATTGATATTATTTCTTTTTTTTTTTTTTTGTAATCTCTACTTAGTCATTTTCTAGGTTCTTGAATATAGTTATAACTTTTAATCTTTTCTGATTTACTAATTCTGTCATCTGCATTATTCTGGGTTGGGCTTGATTGATTGATTTTTCTCCTCATTGTGGATTATATTTTCCTCCTTTGCATGCCTGGTTATTTTGGGGTGGGTGTCAGACACTGTGAATTTAACGTTGTTGGATGCTGGATTTCTTTTATACTTCTATAAATATCCTTGTGCATACTTCTGAGATGTGGTTAACTTGATTTTCTTCAGGTTTTGCTTTTAAACTTTGCTGGGACCACAGCAGTGTTTACTTAGTCTAGGGCTGGTTTTGCCCCCATTCCGGAGGCAAACCCCTTCTGAGTACTGTACCTAATGTCCTGTGAATTATTAAGTTTGACACTCTGGCTACTGGGAATAGGAACTATTGCCAGCCCTGTGTGATATTGGGGATTGTTCCTTCTAAACTTTTCAGGTGGTTCTTTCCCTGGTTTCAGGTAATTTGCTGACATTGATGTACTTATTAGTTCTCAGTACTCAGCTAAAGACTTGTAGGGGATCTGGTACAATTCTCTGGAATTCTCTCTCTCTACACTTCTCTCCAGTACTCACAATGCCCTGCAAACTCTAGCCAGCTTGGCCTCCTCAGATCTTAGCTCTGTTTCCTCAACTTGAGGTGTCCTCTGGGCTATACCTGGGCTTCCCTTCCCTGAGAAGTCCTGGAAACACTTCCATGCAGTAAACTAGGGTACCAAAGGGTTCATCTTGTTTGTTTCCCATCTCTCAGGTATCATTATCCTTTGTTACCTTATGTCCAGTATCTTGAAAACTGTTACTTTGTGTGTTTTTTCTAGTTTCTTCATTGTTCTGGGAATTATGGTAAATATACCACCTGTTAATCCATCTTGGCCAAAAGTATGTGTCTCTGCAATTCTTTAAAAAGTATTTTCCCTTTGTTTTTAGCTTGGCTTGGGTAACTTAACTAAGGGCAGGCTTAACTCGGATATAGTCCTTTTTTCCCCTGGCAAGCAAACCAGTTTTTTAGCAATATTAGCAGTAAGAAATGCCTCAGGATAAGAAAAACAGGAGATAGAATCAAAGTATATGGCAAAGCCCAAGTCTGGTAAAATGCTGATTGGTATTTTATCTGGTAAAATCACTTAGCCTCCATTATACGCTGAGGAGGTGGTATAGTCACCGTGGCAGGAGTTTCTTAGCATAACCATTAGGTCTCTACCTTCACGACCTGGTTGTTTATTAGAAAAACAATTTTAAAGAGAGAAATCTTAGAGGCCTAGGATCTCTTGCTGCTGCTTCCATACAACCCAGGTTTGTTAGGATGTCTCTGGGTATGCTTATGACAGAAGGAAATCCAGGGCAAAGTAATATTTTTGAAGGTGAGCTCACCTGATATTTTTGCAATAACAAGATTGGCCTGATACATAGAACAATGTGAGGATTCCAGACCCCACCCTTTGCATAGTTTTCCAGTTGAGTTTGACTATTCACCACTTGTCTCCTTTTTTCTGAATAGGTCTATCTGCAGGTCGGATTTCCCAGGTTATTGTTGGAGACGAGCAGCGACAGTACCTCTTAGTGATTGGGCGGGATGTGGATGATGTCCAGGTAGCACAGCGTTTGGCTCAGGCAAATGAGATTGTCTTGTCCTGGAACTGCTGGAAGCTCTGTGAGCAGTACATGTTTGAAGTGGAAATCATGAGGGAGGATGAAGCCGTGAAGGTAGGAGGCTGGTCCCATCCACTGCACGTCCTGAAAAGGCCTTCCTGCTGCACAGGGCAGTGCTCTGGTGGTGGTTACATACGGCTTGACCAGACCAACAACCATTGGAACTCTGTTTTGGAGGGAGGTGGGGGATATCCTCCCAGGAAGTTAGATGAGGCAGAACAATGAGGCTGGAAAGATACATGATCAACAAGGGAAATGGCATCCTCAGCCCCTCTGTTAAGGGACCAACAGTAATGCAGTTGGTGGGTGGGCATATAATTGAGCAGTTTCCTTTCTGTAGTTAAGAGATATGCGGATCATTGACCCATTTGATTTTGATGAGCATTTTGACAAGTGCCTTGATTACCTGCCACGTTACCGGACAAGTGCTGGTAAGTTATTTGGTCCTTTCTTCCCAAGCCCAAAATTTCAAAGATAAATTTTGCATATGGCTGGAGACAACTTGTTTGTTTTCCTTTTCTCAGATACTCTAAGAACTGCCCTGGAGTTGGATCCAGACTCTGCGCTTGAACAAACCCTGCGGAAGCACATAATGAAAAACCTTTTGAAGAAGGTTATTTCCTAGTTCTTGAGTCATCATGTAGACTGTGTGTGTGTTTATGTTGACAGGTGTACATTTATATGTGATCTTCTCCTATTAATCCAGTTCATCTTCATCTCCTGCTCTCCGTTGTAATGCCAGCAGGTTTCCCCATCTGTACCAATTCCTGTGAAGACATGTCATAATTTCAGATTTCTCAGTTCTAGCAAGTGAGAGGCATATCTGTTTTTCAATTTGTCCTTCAAAAAAGTAGTACATTATATATTTTTTAAGATTTTATTTATTTATTTGACAGGCAGAGATCACAAGTAGGCAGAGAGGCAGGCAGAGAGAGAGGAGAAAGCAGGCTCCCCGCGGTGCAGAGAGCCCAATGCGGGGCTCGATCCCAGGACCCTGAGATCATGACCCGAGCCGAAGGCAGAGGCTTTAACCCACTGACCCATCCAGGCGCCCCACTAGTACGTTGTAAACAGGGTAGAGAGTATATGCTTGGTAAATATGTGATGATTGATTGTGCATATATGAATCTATATGAACCCCTTAGTAAGTTATATAATGACTAATAGAATGGGCATATCAAACTAACTCATAAATAGAAAACATCAAAGTGTGGCAAATTTCATCAGTGAATTGGGTTTAAAGTCAAACAGTTTTAATTCCAGGTGTATTGGTTTGTACATTATACTTCTCAAACCTGAATTTTAAATTTTGTGTCTGACATTTGTAAGTTATTTCCTCATATTCATCATGGAATATAGAATTCAGATGCTTAAACATGATACTGAGAGTTGAAGATACAGGCAAGATAACTCATTGTGTCTTTGTAGATTGATGAAGGGCAACCTATGGAGTACATATCTGAATTCCGTACTGTGACTATGGTTTTGGTCAGCCTAGAGTTCAACAAGACAGCATGGATGTTGCATTTATGTCATCTTATCCAGGAGGCTGCCCTGTATATCTCCACAGTCATAGAGAAAGGGGGTGGCCAGCTAAGCCAGATCTTTATGTTTGAGAAAGTAAGTACAAGAAAACTTGACGCATCAGCATTAAAGGTGAGTGAGGGATAATAGTCTTGTTCCCCCACATAACACATAACACATAACACACGTGTAAGGCAAATTCCCTGCTGTTTATTTTGTAACAAGCTATAGGACATCGAAAGTTCAACTAGTAATAGTTAAGGAATGGGGATGTCCTGGTTAATGTAATTTTCAGGGTAACTAAAGATTACTCTCCATGTCCTTTTGTTTTGTTTTGTTTTTAATCCAATTCTTGTTGAAAAATCCTTGTCAGAGCAAAAGCGTATTTTTCTGGTTCTTTTAGTCAAGTGAGTATAATCAGATATTTCTGATCATTGTGAAGCTTGAAAAAGAGCAGTATCATAATATATGACATTATAGGTGAATAAAAATGTGAGTAGATAGCTCAAGTTATATACTAGAAATGGAATTTTTGAAAAGTTCTTGACATCAGTTTTCTTGTGTTTTAAATTTCAGTTCTTTGAAGAGTTAGTTAAATCAAGATTTTATTATTTATTCTTCTTTTTTTAAATCTCCATGTTGATGTGTCTCAGTGTCCATTTCATGAATCCTACTTAACATTCCTAACAGAAAACCAGTGGGGAAATGCTCTGGCTTCATTCAGGGGAGTTGGTCCAGTTGAGGCAAGCATATTCTTTCCCCAGGTAAACTTCTCTTTTCCTTCTTTGTCATCTGTCCCAGGGCTGCATGTTCCTCTGTGTTTTTGGCCTTCCAGGGGATAAGAAGCCAGATGAGTGTGCACATGCCCTGGAGAGCTCCTTCAGCATCTTCAGCTTCTGCTGGGAGAATCTTGCTGAGACCAAGTGAGAAGGAAGGTGGGGCAGAGAGGAGCTTCTCAGGCCCCAGGGGGCTCTCCAGGCAGGGTAGGAGGCAGTAACAAGTAGCTGGGGTTGAGAGTGTCCAGAATCTGCTTACAGGGGAGGGAACATGATAAGGGGATTCAGAAAATAAGCTCTATTAAGGAATCATTAGGTACAGAATTAGGTAGTAGCGGTACTCAGGGAAAATGAAGATAAGTTTCTACCTAATGGAGTGGAAGAGGGAGGAACCAAAAACCCTAACAAGATTTAAGAACACTGCAAAGGAACAAGCAAATGTATAAATTAATATAATACAAATAATATATCTGTACATCGTGAGAATGTAGAACAAAGGCTGCCTATCTACAGGGAGGGGAGATGTGGGAAGAGAAGTTGTAGGGCAATTACCAAGATAGGAAGGGACCACCACTGGTTAATACTCTCCTTGCCTTTCAGTCTTAGTGTTTCCTATCCCTTGATTTTTTCTGGAATTCTCACTGATCTCCCTCCTCCATATCTACCCCACCCTCCCACATTCTACAAAAGCCTTGTCCTAATAAAGGTATAGAAAATTCCATGTTCCCACTAGTCACACTATAACAATGTGGGCTAGAATTTTTCAGATGACTTTTTTTTCCCACTAGAAAGCCCTGAGGAAGGTATATACATAAATACATTTGAAAAGTTATTTTTAACATTAACATCAAGTCAGAGATTTGTTTGCCATACTTATCCAAAATGAATAAAAATTACATAGCACTTCAACTTAGGATATTTTGTATATGCTTAAGTGTGAATGTTTTTATCCCTCTTTTCCATGTGAGGAAACTAAAGCCACAGAAGAGGAGTTTCTAGCATACAGCAGAGCTGATAATGAAACCCAGACCTTCTGTCCTCAAATCCTGTATCATTTTCATTACCTAACAGCTGCCTCTTATAAAATGCAAATACTCTCCAAAAGGGAAAACCTATATTACTAATGTGATACTATTGTAGAGGCATTTTAATATCTATAATATTAGTACTGAAAAGGAACTTGGAAATGATCTCGTCCAACTTTTTATTTTACAGATAGGAAAGATGTTTCAGATGCTTTTTAGATAATCAAACTCTTAGCCCAAGGCACACATGTATTGGCACTTCTTTTAAACATGATGGGATCTGCAGGTACTTCTACAGCCCACTTCCCATTTCTCGCTCTCTAATATAGATGTGCTGGGCCATCTCTTCCAGTGCTGGTCTCTTCTGCTTTTGAATTTTACATGGACATGTGGCCTTTGAGAGTCTTGCCCTTGGCCTTTACTTTACTTTACTCATTACTGAATGAGATATTCATTTCTCAGATCATAGTTTTGTGCTTTTGGTCTTTTTTATTTTAGAATATAGTAGATTTTAAGAGCTATATATAATCTTGGAGTTCATCTAATCTGACCTCCTTTTTTTTAATCTGACCTTCTGAACTAAGATCTAGAAACTAAGATCCAGAGATTATGTTGGTAAACTGCATAGCTTGACAATGTCAGAGCCTGAAAGCTAGTTTCCAGGTCAGTGTTTTTTTCCTTGAAGATAATAACTAATTCAGTAATTTCCCAAAGTGTAGTTGGTAGAACATTGGCTCCTTAATAAATCATGAAAAGAAGATTGTCATGGCCAAATGTGTTTGGGAAGTGATGCAAACTGTATTTCCTTCTTGGAGGTTCACAATATACATTAATATCAAAAGGTTCTGAGTAGTCTTATAATAAAGAAACTTGTTTCATCAACATTTCAATCAACATTTCCTAAATTTACTTGATCACCAAACACTTTTCTCCAGAAAGACCTAAAAACATCCAGAAGAATGACTGTTCTGAGGAGCATATTTTGGGAAATACTGTACTAAGCAGGTGCTAAAGTTTGCCTTCTTCACCCATAATCCAAGTGTAGAGATATAACCTCAGAGTTGCTGTGTGACATCAGTAGCTAGGACTACAACTCGGGCCTCTGCATGATGTCAGCCTTGCCCAGACCCAAAACCACATTCCGGGTCTCCTTTCCCAGTGACCCTATTCACCTTGGATCATTTTCTAAATTTTTCTTTCTAATCTAGGAAATACTTTCAGTTTTCAGTTCATTTACAGAAAAAGATGATTTTCTGAGTCTTATGATTAATCAGGCTTTTCTGGTTGGTGACTGTTTCTCCAGAATATTTTTGAGACTCAGGAAATGTAGTCTCAGAATCTCATCATTATAATTCTTTGGCACCAGAAACACTTTCTGTATATTTACATATGTTAAAGAATATAGTTTTTTCATCAGTGAAGAACATCTTTAAAAAAAAAAAAGAAGAAGAAGAAGGAACACAGACTACCAGGAAGAGCAAGGGGGAATTCCAAAGTCCAGTAGAAGGAAAGAAACAACCAAATGAGAATAGTATGGTTTGTTCATTCTCATAGCCTTGTTAGTGGCTGAGTTTATTGCATGTGTGAATGCACCCACTCGGCAAGCATTCACGAGCCAGGCACATGCTAGGTGTGATGAATGTAAAGAGAAATAAAATACTGCCTCCTCCACTAAGTAAACAACTAATTTTAATACTATGAAATGTAAGTGTAGGAATAAAATGCTACAGGAGCTGCAGCAAATTGCTATGGGAAGACAACGCCATTCTTCCAGGGGTCACAGAGGAGTCTTGACTATAAAGACAACATTTGAACCAGGTTGAGAAAGAAAGTTCAACATTTGGGGAAAGCGAGAGAGGGCATTTTAGACGAAGGAAGCATGGTGAAACATCCAAAGATGTTTAGTCTTATTCTTGGTGTGGCAGCAAAACCAACTGCCTTGTTCAGGTCTTGGGTTTCTCTTACTCACTCTGAACAATGGGCCCAAGAAAAAGTCCTCAATCCTGGCCTTAGAGGAAGGCAGGAGAGTTTTGATGGCATAGAAACAATAGTGTTAGCATTGTTGCCACTTTTCATGCTCTCTGTAAATAACTAAAAATGGTTTATTTGTAGATTTAACTTGAAAGTAATTTGTGCCTCATTGTACCCTCTTTCTCCACCCACATATCATATCTGTCACATGAAATTTTCACATCAAGTAAATTTTAACATCAAGTAAATCTAATTATTCCCTGTTATGTAAGAACTTGCCACCTTTGAGCCTTTGCTTCACCTGGAATGGTGTATGTCCCCTTTTTAAATAATTCCTGTTTCTAATGCTTTCCCATTCCTGGCCTAGGTAGGACCACATCTCCCTTCACTTGTCCCTACTGCACACACCATCAGTGCTGTAGCCATCTTGAACTGCTTTAGTTTTGCACAAATACAGCAGGCTTTTCAGAGTCTTCTGCCTTTTCCCACTGGACAGAAGCTGTTGCCCTGCTTTCACAGTCCTTCATCCTGCCCAGTCTAATCATACAGCCTCTTCTTTCTGAGTGCTTTTTCTGACTAGTATGAGTTAGTATGTCCATTCTGTTTGCTCTGTTAATTGGCTGTACTGATTTCTAATACATTGTATTTGTCTTGCTGACTTATAAATATGTCTCTTTACCTCCCTCAATTTCTCCCACCTTCCCACTGCCTGAGACTGAACTTCTCCAGAGTAAGATCTATTTTTTTTTCAGATATTTTAAACACCTAGCCCAGGACTTTGTACTGTACATACTTCTCAGTGTTTGTTAAGTGACTGAACCTGTACACGAATGAATGAATTTTTTAAAAATGACTCATTTTTAAAATGTATTCCAAAGACTAATTTGCTGTAGGAAGGCTTCCATCAACAGCCTGACCCTCTGATTATTCCTGTACTCTGACATTCTAGAATTATTTGATCAGTTAACCCTGTATTGATAACTGTTGATCTACTTTTCATTTTGGGGTTTTATCTGAGGCAGCATGGTATAGTGGAAATAACACTGGGCTAGGAGTCAGGAGACCTGGATTCTCATTGTGACTGTTCTGTTGATTTCTGCTGTGTAACTCTGGGAAAGTTAATTAGCTCCTTTAGTTGTGGGTTTTTGTTTTTTATTTTGTTCATCAAATGGGATTAAAATATTTGCCCTACATATCTCACATATTTGTTGTTAATTATCCCTCAAAACATCAGATGAAGTAATCAGTTTGAAAGTACTTCCAAAAAACATATATAAACCAACAGATATAAGGTAATTTTTACTCCATGAATACAGGGACTATTTTGTTCATTTTTAACTTTATACACATCATGTGATGTAGACAGACAGCAGTCTCTGGCCTTTTCTATTCTGAGCTCTAAAACTAGATGTCTAGATCTAAGGAGTGACAGCTCTAGTGCCTGACTTGGAGGCTTCTGATGGTATTTACCCACTGTTGCTTTTCTGATCCCCAGGCTTGTTTCCATCAGTATCACCAATGGACCAGTATTCTGTGGCATGATTGGGGCAGTAGCAAGACATGAATATACAGGTAGAATAGGATATTGGATTGTTAGCTCTGTGACTTAAGGGGTAAAAGTGGAGGAAATGGTTCAAAAATTCTCCATCCTTTTCTTTACTGTCTCTCTGACACAGTTATTGGCCCAAAGGTGAGCCTTGTGGCCAGGATGATAACTGCTTATCCAGGTTTGGTGTCCTGTGATGAGGTGACATATCTAAGATCCATGCTACCTGCTTACAACTTCAAGAAACTCCCAGAGAAAATGATGAAAAATATCTCCAACCCAGGGAAGATGTATGAATACCTTGGCCATAGAAGGTGTATGTGAGTGTCATTAATAGTTTATTCCCATCTCTTTTACAGAATCAGGATATAGGAATCATCAATGTTTGAGTGTATGAAACTAGAAAGAAAGATGCTTCTAGTCCTGGCCTGCAGAAATAAGAGACATAAGAAGAGGGTTTAGTGTCTGAGATCTTTAGCTTTTCTGTTTAACTTTTAGCTAGTTCCTCAGTGAACTTCTTGCTGTCCAACAGGAAGAGAATCCAGTAGGTCACGAATCTGGGTGTTCTTTTTTTCTTTATTTACCTCACAATTAATTTACTTCTCTGGACCTAGAACAATCAGTATTCTTCCCTTCCTGATCCCAAAGATTTTTAATTTTTTAAAACTCTTTTATATAGAACTCTGGACCTTTTCAATTATCTGAAAGTACTTGCTGATGAGACAAGTTGTCTTCTAGCTATTTAGAAATATACATTCTATCTATCCCAATCTGTTACTAGACATGTTTCCCTTTGTCTTTTTTCCCCAGAATGTTTGGGAAGAGACATTTGGCCAGAGATAGAAATAAAAATCACCCTTTGTTAGGTGAGTTTTCTACCTTAAATCATATATATATATATATATATTTTTTTGGGGGGGGCTATAGATGGTTAAATGTGATTTTTTAAAAATGCAAGACTAAGTGCTTCTAAGCATTATATTAAAAAATAGAGAGCAGCCTTCTTACTGAATTTATGTTAATTTTGAAGAGGCCTTGCCATTTCTTTCCTGTCTTGAATGTTTACACTTCAGGTAGAGTCTTCTCGCTTTGCCTGAGAAGTGCCAACATTTAGTAAGAATCTTTGTAAGTCACAGTTCAGCTTTTGAGGTCTGCTTAGCTTCTTGTGGGTCATCTCTAGAGGAAAGTTTTTCATCACGAGACAGCTAAGAGAGGACCAAACTATTACTACACACACTGTATATTCTCTATATTTATCTTAATTTATATTTATTAGTCTATTATCTTTATGTAGCAGTGACTGACTTTGAAGACTAAATTGTTATAATGAAAATTGTTACAAAAAGCTAAGAAGATATAGTAGCTTCCATGTCTTGTGGTCCCTAATTATTCTTGATGTTATTACTTGGGCTCCAGGGCAAACCCCCAAGGCCAGCACACAATTCTGTATAGTCCAGAGTTGATTTTATGCAAAGGGATGTGAAGCCTCATCAAAGACTGGGATTCTGCCTAGGACTCTAGGGGAAAAAAACCATTCTGTGAGTTACCTTTGCAAAATAAATGGAGTGTCTACTAAAATGTGCAGGAGTATTAGGTGCTCCCTGTCTCTCTACAGACCGGGAGAAAGAACTAGAAGCCTTCCAAATGGCACAGCAGGAATGTTTGCACCAGAAGAAGGGACAAGCAGTTTTGTATGAAGGTGGAAAAGGCTATGGAAAAAGTCAGCTGTTGGCTGAAATAAACTTCCTGGCCCAAAAGGAGGGGCACAGGTAAAGACTCCTGCTTTCTGGCTCACCATCTACTTCTCTTGAGGCTCCCTTCCCTTGCTCATGAGACTCTTTTATCATTAGATTCACCATCCTTGGGCTGGTAAAGTGAGTAACCTCTCTGTAGGTCAAGGGACTCCCAGTGACCATATTACATTCACCAGGGTGTTACCATTGAAGCTGAAGGAAGCAGATTTCAAGCAGTGCTTCTATGCCATCCAGACCCTCATGGCCATCTTCTTTGACATTGATACGTGTCCAGCCTATTACCGGCAAGAGTGCCTACACAAACAGCTCCATGGGATGGTAGAGGAACCTCTTCACTGCCTTTTTAATGACCTCTTCTTTGTGAAGGTAATGAAGGCGGTGGCTTTCTGAATTGGATTACTAATGTTATTTTTGGTGGATAGTTGGACCCAGGACTGTTTTCTAATCTAATGCCCTTAGGCCATATATGTATAGCCTAAGAATGCCCAGTTAACAATGACAAGGTTGAGATTTGAAATCCCTTTGACACCAAAACCCAGGCTTTCTCTTTGTTGAGGAGAATAGTTCTAGGACTGACTCCAACACTTGCTCATGGAATGTCATGGCACAAATCACTTTGTCTGAGCCTACAATTTTTTTCACCTGTGAAATGAAGATTATAGTACTTAATGTGATCAGTGCATACATTTTGAAGGAGGTAGTATATAAGAGATCATAGTATAAATGTGAGTGCTTAATCTGTCAAGCTAACACTGACCAGATGAGTGTCCCCAGCAATTTTATCCATGTGTTCTCAAGTCAGTTGAAATGTTTTATTCTTTAACCCTAGCCATTATTTTGTCACTTGGACCAGCAACTGAATCTCAAAAGCTTCCAGTGGTCTAGGGTTTATGCGGTACCCAAGAGTGAGCAGACTAAGAATTCCCTAATCCACAATTCCATTTATTCTTCCTCCATCACTTCTCCTAATCTACCAAGCCTGCAGGGCATTGTATCTAATGGAAAAGAGATAAGAGGAAAATCTCCAATCCCTCAGCATAGCCCTGTTTTAAAACAGGCCCTGCCTGGGGCTCTGGCTCTTACCAAAGCGCTGTAGGAATAACCTCACTTTGGCTCTCGGGTCTGGGGTAACTTACATGCCATGGCCTAGCACAATGTTAGGAGATGCCTGTTGTGATTCTGACAATTTCATGCACTCATTCATTCTGGCATACTTGGAATAACTGGGGTACTGGAGCTGTCCAAAGTGACATTGCTAAGTCCAACCTGTCACTTTACTTCTTAGTCATGACCCTTTAAGGGTTTGCCAGAGTCTAGGTATGAAAAGGACCTCTCTCTTTCTCTCTCTCTCTCTCTCTCACCTCCAGCTGACTTTCCATCTCACTCACTGAACTCTAATTGTTGTTGGATTGGCATTTGTGACCCTATGCCCAGTCCTATAGAAGAAACCCATTCTCACTCAAAATAGAATCATTGTCTGTTCCCTTTGGAGAACTTGTGTATATTTTTTTTAGATTGTCACTATGAATGCTAATATATGAATAATTTTCCTGGTTAGTTTCCCTTGTCCTTCAAAGTTTCGCACATGGATGACCTGACCAGACAAAAGAAGGTTAAGGCATGTTTTTTTCAAGTGCTTCAGGAGGTGGGTATTTTTGCTACATACCATTAACTCTTAATATGTGGAGGTGGTTTGTGGTTATTTTAATCTATCCATAGTACATCTTGACTTAGGCCTATTTGTGACATCTCCATTGCTTGTATCTATCTTTAACCTTGAATCAATCCCATTACACAGAATACAAGAAAAATTCTTTGCTCTTCCCTGATCCTTGGCTCATCTTTTTTTTTTTATGTTCAGTTAGTCACTGTATAGTACATCATTAGTCTTTGATGTAGTGTTCAATGATTTGTTAGTTATGTATAACATCGACTGCACATCACTATACATACCCTCCTTAATACCCATCACCCTATTATCCCCTCCTCCCACCTTCTCCTTTCTGAGACCCTCAGTTTGTTTCCCAGGTCCGTAGTATCTCATGGTTCATCTCCCTCTCTGATTTCTCCCCCTTCAAATTTCCCTCCCTTTCCCTGTAGTCCTCTGCTATTGCTTATGTTCCATATATGAGTGAAACCATATGATAATTGCCTTTCCCTGCTTGACTTACTTCACTCAGCATAATCCCCTCCAGTTCCATCCATGTCGATGCAAATGGTGGGTATTCATCCTTTCTGATGGCTGAGTATTATTCCATTGTATATATGGACCACATCGTCTTTATCCATTCATCAGTTGAAGGGCATCTTGGCTCCTTGCACACTTGCACAGTTCGGTTATTGTGGACATTGCCATTACAAACATTGGGGTGCATGTGCCCTTCTTTTCACTTTATCTGTATCTTTGGGATAAATACCTAGTAGTGCAATTGCTGGGTCATAGGGTAGTTCTATTTGACCCTTGGTTCTTAATGAAATTTTAGTAACTTAATTTAAAACAGTGGTTTCTGAATGCAAGCAGATAGCTCTTTTACCTCTTATTTATTGCAAATACACTCAAGCCTTAACCCAGATTACAGAGTCAAAAATATCTATGAGCAGAAACTGATGTAGTCATTCTGGAAAGCAATCTAGAAGTTACTAGTCAAATTTTAATAAACTGCATCTTCTAGACCTAGCAATTCCACTCCTGGACCTATGTCTTGGGTAATCTATTTACTGCAGTGTTTGTGGAGGTGAGGGAAGCATTGGCATGAACTCATGGATGAACACTATGCAGGATAATGCAGAAGTTTAGAAGTAAGGGAATAGATGAAAACATTGCAATACTGAGTGGTCCTAAAAATAATCCTGAATAAAAGAGAAACAATGAGATCTACACAGTAGCATTTACATAGAAAATTTACTTAACTAAACAAGGATGCACATTTTATAAGAGCACAATACAAACAAAAGCATTACAGTAAACACCTTAGAACGGTTACCTGCTGCAGCAAGGGAATAGGGAATGTAGATAAAAATGAGTATATATTTTTTGAGTTTACATGAGGGGGGCCTGGTAATTGGTAGTTTTAGGAAGTACTCCAGTAATTCTGATGTGCAGCCTGGTTTGAAAGTTACTGATATAAAGTATTATGAATTCCCACAGTCTGAAGCTTTGGCCAAAATGAAATGTTTGAAAGCTTCAAGTTTGATTTGGAGAATATTTTGATGTTCATTTTATCTTTCAGTTAGATTATTTTCTTGTCCAAAGAAAGTGCATTTCTTTAGAAATTAGGTATACTTGGCTATATTTTATATTTATGAAATAAAATATTACCTGGACCTAGGATACACTTTACTCATAAATCCCAGACTGTGTTGATATTACATTTAAATTGCTGTTGGGAAATTCATGGTACATTTGAAAATCAGGTTACTTCATTTCTAATCAAAGGTTGTCACTGTTTCTTTGCTGTTATTTTCAGGCAGTGAGGGAAACACCACTGATTTTCCTCATTGATGAAGCCCAATATATGGATGCAGCTTCCTGGGAGTTTTTGGAAACATTACTCTCCACTGTGCCCATCGTCATGGTGATGACATTGACCCCTATCTTCACCCTGTGTGGCTGTGCCCAACACTTCCTGCAGAGCTCTCAGGCTGTCCTTGTGCCCATTTTGAAGTTGGCAACAACCTCACTGTTGAGAATGGCATGTTGGGAACTGGGGGTGGTGAGCATCCCTCAAGAGCTGCAGATGTGAGTGGCTAGGACTAGCTGGGCACTTCATTAAGGGCAGAGCCAGTGCCATAATATAAGTGAGAAGACACAGGTCTCACTTACCCATGTTGGGGGAAAGAATGGCCTTAGTAACCATGATAAGGCCCAAGATCAGATTTAAGGATAGACAGTCTCCTAGTAAGCCACTAAATGGCTACCTCTCTAGGCCATCATCCAGGTTTTCACAGGACAGTTAGGACTTGGATGGCTTGCATCTAGTTGCAATTATATGTGGTCAGGCCACTTTTCTAGGGCTCTTTGTAAGGGGACATTAGTTCTTTTTGATAGCAATAAAAACAAAATAGTTAAAAAAGAGAAGTTACTACTAAAATACATTTCAAACAATTAGAAAAAAATTTATTTTTACATTTCTGTGTTGTTGCTTGCCTCCATTAGTGTATATCATCAAAAGCTGACTTTAACAAAAGAAGAAATATTCCTCAGTATGAAATATCCCTGTACTTGGCTCTCTTCAAGTGGCCATCTTAGTCAGCAATCCCCTACTTACCTTTCTACAGCTACCTTCTCCACAGGTGCTTTGGAAACCCCCTCTACTGTGAGGTCTTATGCCAGGACCTTCTCTCCAAAGATATATTGCTCTTTCATGACCTCCAAAAGGAGGAGGAGAAGAGCAAATGGGAGACCCTCTCAGGTAAGCTTAGCTTCCAAGGTTCTACTATCGTCCTGCTTCTGGGGTTCATCCTTTTTTATGGCATCACCTGACCCTTATGAGGCATGTGCCCTTTCCCTATTAACATTATAAGCAAGAGTAAGCCTTCCTGGCCTGCTTCAGAGACCTGCTTCAGAGACACATCAAGCCAGTCGATCTATTATAGTTCCTTTTTGAGCAGCCCAGGAGGTAGGGATAGGAAAAGAGGATTTATAAACCTATGAGTTCAATAGAGTATTGCACATTAATTACTGATGAGAAGGATGACATGATGATTTAGACGGGGTGGGAGAAGGGAGGAGAGTGGGAGGAGGAAGGGGCGGAGGTACGTGTAAATCTGGAAAGGCATCCTAGGGTTGTGAGGGACTGTGACATAATAGAAGAAGGAGCTGCTGGAAAGTAAACAGGAAGAGTATAAATACTGGATACCACATGGTAGAGAAAATATTGTTAGTTTCTAAGAGAAAATTAGCAGACAGGAGGGTGGAGAAGCCACTTTAAACATATGCTCCATCTTCATCCTGTTAGTTTCTTGACTAACTTTTTGTAATACTGTGCCTTTAAAACTATAGTCACTGAGCATGGTGTTTTCTCAGTCATAGTCTTCTTTCCTTACAGCCAATGCCATGAAATCCACAATGTATGGTATTCTTCCTGCTGGCTGTGAAGAAGAACAAGAACTTTATTTCTGCACAGTCAAGGATAATGTGAACTTGGATACAGTGCTTCTTCCACCATTATTAAAAGGCAAGTCCCTTGAAAACCTCAAGTGAACCAATTACAGATGTCATTGCACTAGTAATTTGGTGATTGATTGAATATAGGTCTCTCATTATCATGCTAGCTCCATTTTCTTCTAAAAAATAAATTGCCTTATAGAAATAAGTTCTGGCACTGCCTAAAGAGTCTTTAAGAAATTTGTAATGCTACTTCAGTAATGTTTTACTTAAGTGAGCCCCTTATTCTCTGGGGCTGACTAATGATTGAAGAGTTTTCTAGTTATTTGATAAAAATTGGGTCCTGTGTTTCCCTTTTTGCATATTCCCGTGCTAGAGGAGGCAGTAAGGAAGGAAGGTAATGTGGCTGAGATTTAAGAAAACCTATCTGTGGTGCTAGTAGAGAGACAGTGTTATACACATAGCAGGAGTTGAATAGAAAGAGGGTGAAATAAGCTTTAATGATTGATGCGATAAAGAATGGAGAAACCATCAGAATTGAGTAGGCATCATCAGATAGGGGATGTTCTTTTTAGAAATGAGGAAGGTTTTGGTGACCATGGGGAGAATAGTTTCAGTGGTGTAGTGAAACCTCATGGTTGCTGTTGGTTGAACAATGAATGGGAAATGAGGACAAATGAGGACTTGGAGAAAAGGCTCTCTTGAGAGGTTAGGGTGAGTGGAGAAGGAGAGGACCAAAAGCAAGCCTTTTTTTTTTTTTTTAAGTGAACAGATTATCAACATAATGTATTCTATGTTTATAGAAAGCTTGTTCACTTCTCCCTCCCCGCCCAGAAATAGCAGTAAACCAGTTGGATCAGTTGAGCCTAGAGGAGCAGTTACTGGTTAAGTGTGCTGCAGTCATTGGTCACTCCTTCCACATAGATCTGCTGCAGCACCTCCTGCCTGCCTGGAATAAAAACAAGCTACTTCAGGTGCTGAGGGCTCTTGTGGATATGCATGTGCTCCGCTGGTTCAACAGGAGTCAAGAGCTTCCTGCCGAGTCAATATTAGTGCCTTCCTCTATCAAAATTATTGAACAAACCAAAGAGGAGAAGAAGAAAAAGCCAGGTGAGGAAGAGCTGCTTCCTTGTTCTTACCTGAACAGGGAGCCTTGGCTGGGGATAGCTGTATTCAAAAAGAACATCAGTATCCTTTATCATGGGCTTCAATTCCCTGAAACTATGGGTAAGAAATGGGGAAAGTGATTATTTTAATCACAAAGGAGCTGTGATTATAGTGAATGAATAACCTGTATTTTTCAGAATTGTCTTAATTCTGAGAATTTTAGCTCCTTGTTAACCCCATGTGTTAAGTATCTGTATCCTGATTTTTGGTTCAGAAAATATTCTCATAATCTTTTATTGGTTTCTAGATATAAATAATAAGAAAGGAATAAACTGTTCCTAATTTTGAACTTTACAAGGAGGATAAACACATCTGGAATTGAGACAGACATGAGCAGAGAAATATATACATTAAATAGCTTGCAATCTCAAATTCTCCACATATTAAAATTGTGGCATAGACTTCCAAAGCACATATATTCCACAAATAATTTCCCTTTGACTTTGAAATATGTTGGGGACTTACATTTGAACAAAGCATTTCTTTCTTTTTTTTAAGACTTTATTTATTTATTTGAGTGAGACAGACAGATAGAACATGAGCAGGGGGAAGGAGGCAGAGGCAGAAGGAGAAGCACACTCCCTCCCTGCAGGACTCGATTCCAGGACCCTGAAATCATGGCGTGAGCCAAACGCAGACATTTAACCAACTGAGCCACCCAGGCACCCCTGAACAGAGCATTTCTGATGAGTTATTGTTTATAGTAATTTGTAGTCAAAAAAGCTCAATTTAGGACAAGCATCTAAGAAATCTATTCAGTGTACTTCTGTACCACTGACCATTTCTTCTCTGTGGTACTTTGTACAAGATGTGGTCAATATCATTCTCAGATTGGTGTAATACACTTTATACAGAGGAAATGTAAACAAAATTTTCTTATAAACTAGCAGCATGTGATTGAGAGTTTGCTATTGATAATATAAAAAGCCTTTAAGGGAGATTCTCACATAGATTTTCCTATATTTCAGATGCTGACTCTCCTCTCAGTCTGCAAGAGGAATTATCCCTACCTCAAACAGGGGTGCTAGCATTTGGAGTGCCACTGTTACGAGAAGCTGCTTGGGAGCTGTGGCCCAAGGCACAGCAGATAGCCCTGCACCTTGAATGTGCATGCTTTCTCCAAGATTTGGCCTGCCGCTGTGGGAGCTGTCAGGGGGGGGACTTTGTCCCCTTCCACCGTTTTGCTGTCTGTTCTGCCAAGGGCTACAGTGGGACCTCGAGGTTCTGTAGTTACAAAGATACTGGCTCAGTACTAACACAAGTGATCACAGACAGGTTGCAGCTGCCTTCTCCCCAAGGTAAATCCAGGGAGCAGAAAGAGGACATGTAGGCAGCACTTCTCTGTATTCATGTATCTGGAGTTCTTTATCCAAAAGGTGGAATCAGATTAAGGGAGAAAAATAGGCAGAAGAAGCCATTTATCCCTGAATCACCAGAAAGAAGAAAAATGTAATCTCAGAGCTAGAAGGAACTTCAGAAATTGTACTTGTTTTGGTTGGCAATCTTGGGCAAGTTACCTAACCTCAATTAATTGAGGAAAATAACAATACCAATTTCATAGTGTTCCTGTGAGAATTGAATGAGTCAAAATATATAGTATGCTCTGGATAGTGCCAGGCACGTGGTTAGTGCTCAGTACATTTTAGCTACTGTTCCCCTTCCCCTCCCCCTCCCCTCCTCCCCCTCCTCTTCCTCCTCCTCCTTACTATTATTATTATTATTAAACTCTGTACACATATATGACACACACATATGTGTGTATCAGATGCTGCAACTAGGTATTAAGAATAAAAAATGAGTAAGCATGGGTCCCTGAAATTATCAGTTTTGGGGGTTGATACAGACATGCAAATAGAAAATTCCAGTACGACATGGTAAAGGCAATGAAAATAGCATACCCAGGCATTGGGGGTACCTAGAGAAGGGGCCATTGGCTTAGCCTGAGAAATGAGTAGGAGAAGCTCTCCCTTGAAGGAGATAATGCCAGAAGTGAGAATTCAGGAATAAATATGAGTTGGTTGCTTGAAGAAGTTTGCATTAATGGATGGGTGCTCCCCAAAGCTGGTTGCCCTTCTACCACATCCCAAATGAGAGTTCACCTTCTTTGTTTGTCCAGTTATTGGACAGCCCATTTCATTGTCAACAGCTGTAACAAAGCTTCTTTCATCAAGGTGAAGTCTACCTTCTTGCAACTTCACCAGCTTTCCAGAGTTGTGCCCTTTTTTAAAAATTCCAGTTAGTTTACATACAGTGTAATATTAGTTTCAGGTGTACAACATAGTGATTCAGCACTTTCATACATCACCCAGTGCTCATCATAAGTGCCCTCTTTATTGCCCATCACCTATTTAGCCCATCCCCCAACCCCTTCCCTCTAGTAACCATCAGTTTGTTCTCTGTAGTTAAGAGGCTATTTCTTGGTTTGCCTCTGTCTTTTTTTCCCTTTGCTCATTTGTTTTGTTTCTTTTTTTTTATTTGTTTTGTTTCTTAAATTCCATATATGAGTGAAATCATATGGTTTATATCTTTCTGATTGACTATCTTACTTAGCATTATACTCTCTGACTCTATCCATGTCATGACAAATGGCAAGATTTCATTCTTTTTTATGGTCAAGTAATATTCCATAGATAGTTAGATAGATAGATAGATAGATAGATAGATAGATAAACAACACATAGATACCACATCTTCTTTGTCCATTCATCAATTGATAAACACTTGGGCTGCTTCCATACTTTGGCTATTGTAGATAATGCTGCTGTAAACATCAGGGTGCATGTATCCCTTTGAATAAGTGTTTTTGTACTCTTTGGATAAATACTTAGTAGTGTGATTGCTAGATCATAGGGTAGTTCTATTTTTTTACTTTTTGAGGAACCTCCATACTGTTTTCCATAGTGGCTGCACCAGTTTGCATTCCCACCTATAGATGATTCCCCTTTCTCTACAACCTCACCAAGACCTATTGTTTCTTATGTTGTTGATTTTAGTCATTCTGACAGGTATGGGGTGATCTCTCATTGTAGTTTTGATTTGTATTTCCCTGATGATAAGTGAAAACAACACAAAGAAATAGAAAGACATTCCATGCTTATGGATTAGAAGTACAAATATTATTAAAATGTTTATACTAGCCAAAGCAATCTATACCTTTAATGCCATCCCTATCCAAATACCAACAGCATTTTTCACAGAGCTAAAACAGATTATCCTAAAATTTGTATGGAATGACAAAAGACCCTGAATAGCCAAAACAACCTTGAAAAAGAAAAATAAAGCTGGAGACATCACAATTCTGGACTTCAAGTTATATTATAAAGCTATAATGATCAAGACAGTATGGTACCTCAGAGTCCACAGTCTCTCCTGTGGACTCTGAAAAACAATCAGGGTTTTGGAGGGGTGGATGGTGGGAGATTGTGTGAGCCTGGTGGTGGGTATTATAGAGGGCACGTATTGCATGGAGCAATGAATTCTGGAACACAGTTCAGCTAGGTAAAGCTGAAACCCCTTGCTGGCCACAGTGACTCTTGTGGACTATGTCATCTGGGGCCCTCATGATTTTCCTCACAGGTCTAACTTTGTGGTCCACTCTCATCTTGTCATAAATTCAATCCAGATATATTCAGGGATTTCTTCACTTAGAAGTAGCCATCAAACTGGGTGGAAAAGAAATTTTAAAAAATAAATAAAAAATTTTTTAAAGACAGTATGGTACTGGCACAAAGATAGACACATAGATCAATGGAACAGAATAGAAAACCCAGAAATGAACCTACACTTATATGGTCAGTTAATCTTGGACAAAGCAGGAAAGAATATCCATTGGGAAAAAGATAATCTCTACAGCAAACCCTGTTGGGAAAACTAGACAGCAACACGCAAAAGTATGAAACTGGACCACTTTCTTACACCATACAAAAAATAAATTCAAAATGGACTAAAGATCTAAATGTGAGACCTGAAACCATAAACATCCTAGAAGAGAGCATAGGAATGACGTTTTTGACATCAGCCGTAGCAACTTCTCTCTAGATATGTCTCCTGAGATAAGGGAAAATAAACTATTGGGACTATATCAAAATAAAAAGCTTTAGCATTGCAAAGGAAACAACAAAACTAAAAAACAACATACAGAATGGGAGAAGATATTTGCAAATGACATATCTGATAAAAGGTTAGTACCCAAAATATATGAAGATCTTATAAAACTCAGTATCCAAAAAAATGAAAAATCCAATTAAAAAAATGGGCAGAAGACAAAAATAGACATTTGTCCAAAGAAGACATGCAGATGGCCAACAGACACATGAAAAGATGCTTAGTATCACTGATCATCAGGGAAATGCAAATCAGAGTAGCCCTTTCTTCAATATTTGAAGACAGCTGTCAAGACCCAACCAAAACTCTTTTTCTGCTTTGATAGTAGTTGGTGGTGGTGTTGGCAGAGAAGAGGGATAAGGGAGAGATGGTGAATTTTTTATGGTAATGGACCAGAATCAAGAAGTTAATTTATTGGGGTGCCTGGGTGGCTCAGTGGGTTAAGCCGCTGCCTTTGGCTCAGGTCATGATCTCAGGGTCCTGGGATCGAGTCCCGCATCGGGCTCTCTGCTCAGCAGGGAGCCTGCTTCCTCCTCTCTCTCTGCCTGCCTCTCTGTCTACTTGTGATCTCTCTCTGTCAAATAAATAAATAAAATCTTTTTTTAAAAAGTTAATTTATTAATGTCTGCTCTAGCTGTAACATTCTGATGACTCTGTGAAGGTAGACCAGTGACTTGGAAAAATTAGTCATTGGCTGACGAACTCTTTGGGCATTGAACTATTGTACTTTCCAAGGAGAAAGAGGAAAGTAACAGTGAATGTCCCGGTCTAGGACTGTGAAAAAATTACCCTATCATTCATATTTCCTATATGACTTTTTCCTTTTGAGAGGTCAGTGTCAGCTTGAGATTACACAGCCTGATCAGTTTATATGAGAGAGGCTCAAGACCTTCCTGGCACCAAACCAAACCCTGAGGATACTTCCCAGATTCAGGGCCTCTGTGCATGACCATGCACAACAGGTACAGCACAAATCTGGAGGGCACTTAGTCACACAAACTGTGATGTGAGAGTGCCCCTGGAAACTGTGTTGCAGTAGTGCTGCCAAACTCCAGGTTCTTTAGTTACCTTTGTCTCACTTTACCCTACCTTATTTGACATGGTTCAGTATTCAGAGAGCTGGTCCTTTTATTTAACACAAGTCCTCCCTATAACTGTTCTCTGGGACCCTGTTTCAACCCCATGACCTGTGCTTCTGAGCCCTAATGGTAACATCTCCCCATCATTCCCAGTGTTTGCTTTTTGATCTGTGAGAAGGTAACTGCAGAGGAAGAGTCAAAGCTGAGGGATAAGGGCTGTTTAAGGCCAGTTAGGTAAAGCTGAAACCCCCTGCTGGCCACAGTGACTCTCGTGGACTATGACATCTGGTGCCCTCATGATTTTCTTCACTAGGTCTAACTTTGTGGTCTACTCTCATCATAAATTCAAACCAGATATATTCGGGGATTTCTTCTATTAGAAGTAGCCATCAAGCTGGGTGGACATATTCTTTATTCATTTCTCTAACAAATAAAATTAGGGGCTGGTTTGGGAGGCTTCAGAGGAGTTACTATTTGAATCATAAATAGTTGGCATTAAGGAATTTGTAATCTACCATTCTATTTTGTGTATAGGCTAATATTAAACCTAAACTTACCATTTTAACAATGGGAGAAGCAGTTAAGTCATGAACTAAGCTTTGGAGGAGAGGTAGTCAGGAATTGGAAATGTTCTCAGTTAATACAAAGATAGATAATGAAAGATAATCTTTTTCTCCCTACAGATAGTTTTCAGTTCCAGAAAAAACCATTCAGAAGTCAGGAGGCCTTCACAAGTGAACACTGCAGGTAAATGGAGATGGTGAGAAGAGGTGTTGGGGAGGGGACAGGAAATGAGACACAGGTGACCATTAAACTGGGCCACTCACCTCACCTGCAGACCAGGAAAGCCTCTGACCACCCTGGAGTAGTGACACTTGTACTCAGTCCAGAGTTCAAGTTAACAGAGAATTGGAAGGGAATTTTTGATTCTTTGTAAGGAAATTATTTCTTAGTGTTTAGGAAAAGCTTCATTTAAGAGCTCTCAAATGAATTGTACACATAGCAGATTTTTCTCTGCTATAAATTGGCCTTCTCAATTATGTTTGTCCCCAGATGACATTAAAAGGAATTTACATTTCCCAGTCGTGTGCCTCCTGGCTTTCTAATGCCTATCTATTGATTTTAAATGTCCCTACCTTGAATTTACCAGCCACTGTAGAGTTTCCTGTCCTGCTTATCCAACCTGATTTCTTATGGTTTTCAAAAAAAAATCTGTACTCTACATAAATCATCCTCACACTCACCTGTATATCTGTACTCACACAATTCCCCCTTTTTGAAATACTAAGTGGCCTCCACATCCTTCTACTTATCAGAGTATTCCCCATTCTTCAAAGCCCTCCTCAGTTTCCATCTTTTTCAGTCATTCTGTCTCAGAGAGATCTAACCTCTTTCGAACTCATGGTGTTTGTGGGAAGTGCACTGCACTAGTAGTCAGAGAAGTGAGCTCTAGGTTTGGTTCTATTCAGTAGCTGTGAGGTCATTTAAAAGTCACTTAAGCTTTCTAAGCCTTAATTTCCTCAATGGTAAAAGGAACATCGTTTTTGCCTACCTGAAAGACAGCATTGTTATAGGATGAGATGGTGCTGTATAAAATCAGGTTCAAATGTGTTATGACAAAGTTCAAATATGCCAATAGAGAAATGTATTTATTACTTATTGCCTTGTATCATGTTCATGTTTTTATTTCACATGTTGTTAGTTTACTCTTCAGGTGTAGTTGTTTCCCCATTTAATCTGTGAGGTACTTAGTTAGATTGGCTTTGGGTTTTTTAAAAATCCTTAATAGGGTTTTGACAGTATATATCAGGTCCCTGACTTTCAAAAACTTATGGAGTGATGGAGGAGAAGGCTAAACACAGAACCGATGAGTCATAAAGGAAAGCTTCCCAAAAACAGTGGCTGGGAGACCTGGGAATGCCCAAGAAGAGTGGTTGCTTTGTGACTACTCTCTACTCATCTTCTCTGCACAAAGAACAGAGGAAGAGTTCCTGGATCAGGTGAATAGGAAGCTGGCTCAGAGCAGCCCCGGCAAAGACATGTTGACCAGAAAGCCCTGTCACTGTGAGGAAATCCTGCAGTTTGTGCTCTCACCCCTCACCCGGCACTGCTTGGTCATCGGAGAAACCACATGTGCATTTTATTACCTGCTGGAGGCCGCCGCCGCCTCCTTGGACCTGTCAGAGAATTACATGGTGAGCAAGCTCTGCTCCCAGCCCCTGAGCTGAGCCCTTTCACTTGGGGAATTTGGTGGGGATTTCTGTCAGTCAGTTTGGGTGAAAAATGGAGCAAAATAGAGAAAGGTGCTGGAAGGGGTTTAGGAAGAAACACCAAGTGGGAATGTGCTAGTCCAAGAGCACAAACTACTGCCCGCCCTGCCCCTGACTTGCACGTGCCATCTACCTCCCCATTTCTCACTGTGAGCTCACCCCGATTCCAATCCCAATCTTAACCTCATCATAACCTTACCGCATCCTTCAACCTCATCGCACCACTAGGGTCGTCCGAATCCTAATCCTGTTTCTCCATCCCTTGTCTTGTTCGGAGGCCTTCTTTTATTTGAGGAAGGCAAGCAGTCTTCTGGGCCAGCCCTCAGCATTCTCATTTTTGAAAAAACACAAGGTGAAGATCTGTCAGTTTGAGGAGGCCACTTTCTGCTGTCTTCAGTCAGAGGTAAAGTCAGGGCAGAACCCTGAAGTTTGAGTTATTTCTCCTTGAGAGTTACCTTATTGTTTCTTTTAAAAATCTTGGTTTTTTGAATGCAGTTATAAATGTGATAATATGAGGAAAGGTTTTACAAATTCAAAAGACTGCAATACACAATATGGAGAAAATGAAAAGAGCTCCATGCTACCCCCAGCGTAGTTAATATTGTGCAAATTCCACCAGATCCACACACATAGGCATATCATTATTATTTTCTATTGTTTTTAAAATAGAATCATATTCTATATTCTCATTCTTCTATAGCTGACCTTTATTCTTAACAGTATAGATGGAACATTTTTGCATATTAGTGTACATCCAATCAGTTATAGCTTCCAAGTACTCCATTGTATGCTTATATCAAAGTTTGATCAGTCCCTTCTTCACATGCATTTAGGTTGTCTCTAATTTGAGATTATTTTAAGCATTGCTACAGTGAATATTCTCATAAATATCTTTCTTCCCTTGTAAAAATGTTTTTGTAACAGAAATTTCCAGAGGTAGAAATGCTAAGGTAGAAGATAAGAATGATTTTACATTTAATAAGTATATTGCCAAAATGTCCATCAAAATTACACATCTTCCTCAACTTAGGATGGGGTTACATCTCAATAAACCCATAATAAGCTGAAAATGTCATTCAGTCAAACCTAGTATACCTATCACAAATTGAAAATGCGTTTAATACACCTAACCTACCAAACATCATAGTTTAGCCTGGCTTACCTTAAACATACTCAGTGAGAATACTTACATTAGTCTATAATTGGGCAAAATTATCTAATGCAAAGCCTATTTTAGAATAAAGTGTTGAGTATGTCATGTACTTATTGGGTACTCTACTGAAAGTGAAAAACGGAATTCTACGGGGACAGAATGATTGTAAGTCTATTAGTCGTTTAACCTTATGATCGCATGGCTGACAGGGAGGGCACTCACTGCTGCCACCCAGCATCATGAGAGAGTATCATACCATACGTATATTGCTAGGATATAGCATACGTATATACCCTAGGAAAAGAGCAAAATTCAGAATACAGTTTCTACTGAATGCATATCAATTTCACACTATTGTGTGAAAGTTAAAATGTTGTTAAGTCAAACCATTGTAAGTCAGGAACCATCTGTGTATCAATTTGAATTTTTCCCAATTCTTCACATCCTTACATCAGATATTATCAGTCTGTTTTAAACTTTCTAATCTATAGATGAAAGTTATATTATACTGAAATGTGTATTTCTTAATAAGGTACATTATTTTTGTATGTTTACCGGTCATTTATTTTTCTGTGAATTGCTTATTCATGTCCTTTGTTCAGTGGAGTACATGTAAACTAACTTCAGAACAGCTGGGGAGTGGACATAAAGGTGAAGGTGACCAAAAGGTACAAACTTCCAGTTATAAGATAAATAAGTCCTAGGGATATAATCTACAGCATAGTGACTATACTGAACAATGCTGTATTATGTATTTGAAAGTTGCTAAAAGAATAGATCTTAAAAGTTCTCATAAAAATTTTATGTTGGACACCTAAAATTAACACATTATATATGTCAGTTATAATATCTCAATAAAAAATCATCATGTCATACATCTTAAACTTACACAATGCTTTGTGTCAAATATATCTCAGTAAAACTGGGTGGGGGGGAGAACATACATATGAAAGTCTCCCTATACCCAACCCCATCACTCAGCTACTATGTCCCCTCCCTGATGTTATAAATCTTTATGCATTCTACCAGAGGGGTTTGGCATACATTAATGTATATGGTCTCCCCTTTCCTTTGTTATATCCAAATAGGAGCTCTCTATATTCCATTCTACATCTTGCTTTAAAAAAATATATGCCTCATAGATTATTCTGTATCAAAGCAATTTCCATAGGGAATGAGATTTATATAACAAGTAGAAGCTCTGGGGAAGGCATGCCATGAGACACTCTACTTACAAAAGATATATTGGAGTAAATTTATTTATTGCATAAGAATAACTCAGGACAGCTCAGCAACTTTTCCCAGCCTCACTACTGTTAAATCAACAGAACAAAATGTGTTGGGAGAATTATCAATTTATACATAATTACTCCATAAAACCATCGGGGATGTTTTGTTAGAGAGCCAAGCTTTAAAATTTAAAAAAATTAAAATAAAAACTAATTTCAATGTGAACTTTAAGATAATCTGGCTAGGAGAGTAAACCTAATGTGTATAATGCCTTTGAATGCTTTGAATGTCAAAGAGAATATTAGAATTTTCCATGGTATTATATTATCTTGTGTTTCAATCTGAGGTCTTTGAGAAATCCAGAGGTTAAATAATTATTTCTTTCCCTTTATAAGAAGAAGTTGTGCAATCTTCCCAAGATTGTTCTGGAATCACCACAGACTATCACTTTCTTGGTGGATTTAGTCTTAAAACATGAAAAATATGATAACCTCAAGGTAGTTCTTCAGCTCCTACCCCCACATGCACTGTGGCACCACGACCTGACAGATAAGGGATTTGGTGACATTTCAGATCCTTTCAGTGGCATCTGAAACATCTGAGTCTCTGATGCATGACAGTCCCATCTCAGTCCAGCAGCATCACTTTCCAAACCACAGCCTTCTCACTGACAAACACAATCCTATTTTCTCACTCCTTTACCTGCTGTGGCCCTACTGGTGCTCGTTAGTATGGCCAGGCCCTGCTGCAGCTCTCTCACTCTAGCGCCTCAGGAGCCCAAGTACTAATGCCAAATGACCAGAGCCTCATCCTAGTACTCTTCCCACATTTACATTTACTGTTTCTCATTTTCCCATCTCTAGGTCTGTTTCAACATGGGACAGATCACATTGGCCAAAAAATTGGCCAGGCAAGCCCTTCGACTGCTGAAAAGGAGTTTCCCTTGGACCTGGTTTGGTGTCTTTTTCCAAACATTCCTAGAAAAATATTGGCATTCCTGTTCGCTAAGCCAATCTCCAAACAACCCTAGTGAGAAGTGAGGAGCCTAGCCAAGTCATCCCAGTCCCTTTAGGACCAGAGAACTAAACTAGAATGGGGCCTGGAGTGTTGCCTCTATTGACCTAAGACTCCTCTTTCAAGCCTATAACACTTCCAGTTCTTCTATCTTACTGTCTGAGCCAGTGAAATATAATAGAGTGAAGACTTCTTTTGTTTTTGAGCATAGTGTTACTCTGTGTTTTTCAAATAAAGATACATATTACCCTGTCTCTTTCAAATCAAGATACATATATGTATGTGTATATACATATATACATATATGTAACAATATTATTTCTGATATGCATACAAAATATTTAATTGCTACCCAGTTATTGAGCTATAACTTGTAGGAAATATATTCAAAATAGCAATTCAAAGAACAAACCTCTTAAAAACACTTCTTTGGGGACGCCTGGGTGGCTCAGTTGGTTAAGCGGCTGCCTTCGGCTCAGGTCATGATCCCAGCGTCCTGGGATCGAGTCCCACATTGGGTTCCTTGCTCGGCAGGGAGCCTGCTTCTCCCTCTGCCTGCCACTCTGCCTGTGCTCTCTCTCTCTCTCTCTGACAAATAAATAAATTTTTTAAAAAAAGAATCATTTAAAAACACTTATTTGAATTTTTTCAATCAAGAGAGATGTTTTGGAGCACCTGGATGATTCAGTCAGTAAGAGCACAGGACTCAATCTCAGGGACATGAGTTCAAGTCCCATGTTGGGTCGACTTTAAAAAAAAAAAGAGATGGTATAAAAAGTCTTATGGGGATCCCAGGAACATGTCTGAGTTTGAAAGTCTGAATAGATTTGGATTTTTGTGGGGAGGGACAGCGGGCACTCATGTGGACTAAGGACATACTAAGTGCTCTGTGCTTCACAGCAGTAAGAAGAAGCTGGCAGTCCTGCAGCAGCAGGTCCGCTGCCTCTCCTTGCTCTGGCAGCTCTATAACCTGGACACCACAGCCAGCAGCCGCAGGTTTGCCTGCCTCGCCACTCTCATGCAGAAGAATTCTGCTGAGGAATTTGCAAATGAAGCCCAGGTAAGCAAGTCCTTGCTTTACCTCTGGACCTCACTCAGAAACTTAAAATGCTAGGGAGAGAGATTCTGAGTTTAGCATGGCTCTACAATAACCAGACTCTATAGGATAATACTGATTGTATGTTTGAGCAGCATTTCTCATATTGCAGATGAGTTCTTTTAGATGAGTTTTAGATGGGTTTCCAGGCGTGGCTGTCTGTGTGTTCCCTGAACTGAATGTAGCTTTGGTGTGTATGTTCAAAAGAACACTTGACGAGTGGAGGGAGGTAGGGAACAGATCACAGCTTTCATTGGATTTTCAAAGGAGTCCATGATCTAAAGAAGGATTTGAACTCTTGACTTAGGAAAAAAGAAGGAAAGGAAATATCTTCCTAACTTTAGTGTCTGTCTGTCTGTCTGTCTTACCTTTTTTATCCATCTTTTCAATAAATATTTGATGAATACGTATTATGTGCCAGGCAATGATCTTGGTTCCAGGGAAACACACAATAAATCAGTGAAATATATGGAATGTTAGTTGATAATAAATGCAGTGGAAAAAAATTAAATGGAGGCAAGGAGCCACGGGGTTCTGGGAGCTAGACGATGGGGTGCAGTTTTAAACAAGATGGTAGGGAAAGCCTCAACAAGCAGGTGACATCTGGACAAATATCTGAAGGAGGTGAGAAAGTAAGCCATATGGCTATCAGGGAGAAGAGTGCACCAGCAGAAGGCACAGTGATGCACAAGGTATGCTGTCTGTGTTTGAGGAACAGTGAGGAGAGGAGGAGACAGAACCAGGAGGTGAGTCAGAGAGCCAGGGGAGGGTGGATGGCAGATGGTGTAGCCTTGTGGGCCACTATATGGGCTTAGACTTTTACACTACAGAAGATACAAAGTAAGTGGCAGGTTCTGAGAAGAGAAGTGACAGAGTCTATTTATATTTTAATAGGGTCATTCTGTCTGCTGTATTGAGAGTCAACTGAAGGAGGCAAGAGAGGAAGCAGGGAGTTAGGAGACTATCCCAGCAATACAGGCAAGAGATAGTTGACTTGGATTGTTGTGGTGGCAGAGGAAGCAGGAGGAGTGGTCTTCAGTCAAGAGAGAACCAACAGGATTCACCAAATGGATCATTTCTGGGGTGGGAGAGAAAAAGGAGTCAAGGATAATCCCAAGATTTGCAATCTGGACTTCTAGAGGAATAGAGATGCTCTTAAGTGGGATGGGGCAGTCTGCACAAGGAACAGATTTGGGGGAATATTGAAGCCAGGTTTTAGACATGTTTAATTTGAGGTGTCTATTAGACATCTAGATGGAGATGTTAAGTAGGCAGTTGGACATATGAATGTGGGGTACATGGGAGGGGTCTGGACTGGAAATAGAAATACAGGGATCATCGGTGTGTAAAGCCATGAAACTAGGTGAGATCTCAGAAGGAATAAGAAAAGGTCCAGGGACTGAGTTAACAGCTCCATTGTTAAAAGGTCAGGGTCGTAAGGAGAAATCAGCAAAAGAAACTGAGCAGTTGCCAAAAGAATATGATGTCCTCAAAACCTAGTGAAGACAGTGTTTCAAGAAGAGAGTCATCAATGATGTCAAATGTGCACATACTTATAATAGACATCTAGGCAGCAGTTCTGAGGAGTTCTAAGGAACAAGTATCAGAAGCCTTCATTAGAGAAAACATTGAAGTACGGTTTGTCCAGTGTCTTGAAGGGGAAGTCTGGGATCAGAGGACAAGAAGAGGGGCAGGTAGAGAAAGTGGTTTGTTTAAAGATCAGGCAGTAGGAATGATCAAATTAGAAGCGTGGGAGCCACAAGGAGTGTGTTTTCATAGCAAGAGTTGGGGAGAGTGATAGAGATGCCAGTAGTCCCTGATCAGGTGGGCAGCAAGGCACCAAAGTGGGCTCTTAGCAAAAAAAGGGACAAGATGGAAGTATAAGGTGAATGTACAGTCAGAATATTTTGCCCCATGTTTGTTGCCCTACAGGTTGTCTCTACCTATGTGGCCCTATCCCAGTTCTCCCAGAATATGGGTGACAGAGACAAGTGGCTACAGTGTGAACAGATGGCCATTCAGAAAAGCAGCCTATGTTGGTTCTCCAGGGAGGGATTATTGGCCACAGCCCAGCTCATGCAGGCCTTGGCCTACACCAAGCTCTGCCTTGGCCATCTTGACTTCTCCATCAAGCTGGGTAATGGGGCTTGGAGCTGGTGGGCCTAGGGCTTTTAGAGAAGCCAAGTTCACCACTAGGCCTCATACAATACTCTTTAACCTCCTTAGGTTTTCAAGCTCATGAGATATGCAGACGCCTCAAGAAACCAGCTCTGGAGAATCTGGTTCTCTCAGTTCTCTTCAGATCTGCATTTCTAAAGAAGAAGTATTAAGATCATTTTCTGCCATTTGCATTTGTTGTCTAAGAGGGGAGGGTATGGTCTCCCAAGGAAGTTTGAAATGGAGAGAGAGATGCTGTTCCATTTCTTATAGCCAGGGCTGTCTCTTCTCTAGTCATTCCAGGAAGCATTGTCTTTAAGTGTGGGGTTTAGGAGTGGAAATGCATATTCCTCCTCCTCCTCCTCCTTTCCCTCTTCTCTGCCTCCCCCTTTTCCTCCCTCTTCTCCTTTATTTCTCCACAGGGGGTAGGTAATTGCAGTAGCTCAAGAAAGAACCTAGAAACTGGCTCAGGCATTTTCCTACTTCCTTTGCTTAGAGGCATGTCTGATTTCAGGCACAGACAACTTCTGTGTAGAGATAAGGCATGAAGATCTCTAGGGGATGTTAGGCTACTTTGGAGATATAAGATCCCCTCCTCTCCTCTACCATCCTCCCCACTTCCTAGCTGGTCCCTGTGGCTCTGTCTCTTGGCAGATTTAATCTATGTGTCCGTGTGCTGGAGAGTCAGTGGGCACTCATTTCCCAGAATCATGATGTCCTTGGCCTGGCCTGCTTCTATTCTGCTTGCTTAGATCTACTGCTCTACGGAAAAGGTAAATTTTGTGCAGGGCTCTGCTATACTCCTGAAGGATTCAGACCTCAGATTAGGGCCCTGTGTTTGGAACACAGGTAGTCATGAGCCTGTCCCTTGGTCATGGTCCATGATCCTAACCCCTGGTTTCTTAAAGTCTAGGAACCACATTGTGACTCAGGGTGTCTGTGTTTCAGATGTTGTCTGTTCCTCTGTACCACACACCTTCTATACCAGTTCCTACACTGACAACTGATCCTAGCCTGGTTACCTTTTCTGTCCACAGGATTGCTATGCCGGCCCTTTGGCGAGTGTCTGCATTTCATTCAACACTGTGAGCACAGCTGCATTCTAAACTCTCAGAGTAATGTCATGCTGGGGGTCCACTCATCTCTGGCCATGTGGTAATGTGGGATACCAGAGTCTTACTTGGTGGGAAAGGGCAGAAATAGAAATTTAAGGATACCATGGGGTCATTTAAGCTACTGCCTTTTACAAACCCTCCCGGCAGAGCCTTTCCGCCTCTGTGCCTTTCTAAAGACCTTTACCTCCCATCCCTCCCATCTTATTAGAAGGGTTCTTTTTGTCCCTGAGCAGGTTTGGGCATAGGTTAAGGGTTAAGTTTAAGGTTACAGTGAAGTGCTGGATAACCCATGGTCTCCATTTAAGTCTCCTTCATGTGAGTTAGTAGCATTGGCCACTGGCCAGCATCACAGTTCTGACTGTCCAGGAGGTCTTAGAGCCTTAAAGCTGTGACGGCTCTATGAGAGAGCCACAGTTGTTCAGCAGGGGATGGAGCTGAGATTCTTCCCTCCAGGTTTGCCCAGGACTCGCAGTGGAATCTGGTTGAGTACCACATCTCCAAGGCTCGCCAGTTGGTGAAAAGAACCAATGCCTCACTATTTGGTTCACATGGCTTTGTCCGATTCCTGGAGTGCCATGTGCTAATGTTACAAAAAATGCCAGAGGGTGTCTTCATGCATACTCCCCCAGAGACCCGCAGCCAAACCCTCAAGGTACCTGCTTCTCTCCTGTCCTTCATCTGACACCTAAGTTCTAGTTTGATCTCTCTGCTACCTGCATCTCTCCCTTACTCTTCTCCTTGCTGTCTCTGTTTTCCCAACTCAAACCTTTTTTCCTCAACCTAGAAAGTCTTTCCACTTACCTCATGTACCCTCCCAGGTATTCTTGCATGGGCCAGGACCAGATTCCCTGACTTTCTTTTGCACAGCTACTACCCAATACTGTTAAAATGTTAACACTTACTCCTTCTCGGTGGATGCCCTCTGGCTGAGTTTGACACCTGTCCCTACAGCCCTGCCTTCTGCGTCTAAGGCATTCCAGTTCTCCTGTAGCTCAAAACCAACTCTCTGGGCCTGCTTTGCCATGAGTCACTCCTCCCTGTCCCCTGAGCCCTGAGTGAGTATGCTGAGTGGGCACTGTCGTAAGTCCTGGTAGAGTGGAGTGGAGGAAGAAAGTATTCATCCTTGAGCTCACAGACTTCCCTCTCCTTTCAGTACTGTAAGGAGTTCTTCTCTCGATGTGTGACCTGCCCAGTCTATCACCAGTGGGTCTCTGAGCTTAAAGCCTCCGTAATGAGATATGGACAGAGAGAATCCATGTCCTCTACTAATATTGCCAGACCTTTTGACACCTGCTTGACCAGGATTTGGATAGAGGGAGAATTCCTGGAGGAAAACAACTCCTTTGGAAGAAATTTAGGAATGCAGAGTAAGCATTCATTCCTGGAACCCTTGTCTGAGAGATGTTGCAAACAGGTTCGGATTCTTACAGACAGTCAAAGGCTGCTCCAAAGAAAGGAGAGACACAGAACTATAAGGACTTAGTCCTTGCTCCACAGATAATTATCATCCTCTCACTAGCTCTGGATAGCCCAGCCCAGCTAGACAGGGGCCTCTTATCATTCAACAGTATGACCCCTTCTCTCAGCCTTTTGTTCCAACATCTGTGACCTGTGGGCATAGAAAGTTCCTCCTTGGTCCCAGCTTAAACAAACAGATTGTTTCCATGGAGTATCTGGAGGGTCACTAAGGGAGAAAGAAGGCCTTAGCATCCACAATGTAATATCTATGAAGGTAAATGGTAAAACGTGGGCAAGAAAAAGAGGAAAGAATACAGTTCCTTACCTCAGGGCCTAGCAAATCTCCTCCTTTTCTAGGGCCATAAGTTAGGTTCATAATTGCTGAGGACATTCTTTGGGGTTTGTGATATTGTTTCTGCTCCTGCTTTCAGGATTTGACAGAGTGGCTGATGTCAAGGAGAATAAGGAAGAAGAAATTCAAGAATGTGTATGTTAAAAAAAATTATCTGAAAGGACCATGGATCTCTTGCTGTATATGACACAAAGAAATGACCCAAGTTCTCCTTTTTAAGATACTGTATAGTGTACATATTCAATATACTAGCCTTTTATGGTCATCACTATCTATAGCTTTGTCAAAATAAAAGCCTATGTTTCTGAAGCATGAAACTTAGATATCTCTTTCTTAACTCTTAACAGTCATTGGCACAACTGAGGCAGAAATTAGAACCAGCAGTAGACTGGAGGCCTGGGAGGCTTTGAGGTGAACTGATTGCTTCTTACATAAGGCGACATCCATTAGCAGATGGAAAACACAGCCCTAATACACAGGCTGTGTTTACTTTTGGAAAGCCAGCATTATGAGTGCTTTGATGATCTCTTGGCAAGGATGTAGTAATGGGCTCCTAAGAAGTCAAGGAATCTTTTGAGAGGTGCATAGGGCTGTGGGATTCCATTTCTCTTTTGCACTTTATGACTTGGGGATTCCCACGTGAAACTGCCAAGGTGTATATGACTCTAGCTCTCTTTTTATTCTCCCTTTCTAGAGCCGCCACTTTTGTACTTTTATCCGTTTGATGGCCTTTCTTACATAGAGCCTGATCTTCCCACTAATTTCTTATACTTTACAACTTAATCATCTAGTGTTCATGGAGTCTGTTAAATAATGTTATGAGAGCTACCATTTATTGTTCTCTTACTCTGTGCCAGCCTAAGTGCTTGAAATACATTCTTTAAATCCTTCAATCAATTCTGTGAAGCAAGTACTTTTATTATCTCCATATTACAGATGAAGAAACTAAAGCTTAGGAAGATCTTATTCCAGGAAACACAGCCACAAAATGGTGGAGCTGGGATTCTAACTCAAATTTGATTCCAGAGTTTTGCACTAGGCTATAGAAGCTTTCATAGGACCTAACCTATGGTAAGCTATCTCATACCCAGTCTTCAATATTCTATTCAAATGACCATGATCAGAACTTTAAGGACAGGCAGGGAGGTGTTTGGGAAAAGGAGCCCTGTACTTGGCATTTTAATCATGCTGTCTGTCCCTTTCCCCCCTGTCCTCTTGTTACCCTCCCTCCACTCCCTCTACTCCCATCCTACTCCCCCTTCCATTCCTCTGTCTCTTACCCCCTTCTTCCTTTGTCCTTCTCATCCACTCTCCCCCTTTTCCTCCCCCATTCCTTTAATTTCTGAGAGGCAATACAGACTAGTGATAAAGAACAAGGACTCTGGAGCCAGACAGCCTGGGTTCAAATTCTAACTCTGCTACTTACTAGCTATGTTAATTCTAGCATATAATTCATCTTTTTTATGCTTCAGTTTCCCTTTCTATAAATGAGGATAAAAACAGAACAAAAGAACATCATCATGCAGATAACATAAATATAAAAACACTTAGAACAGTACCTGGCACAAAATAAGCACTCAATAAGTATTAGCTATTATTACCAATTTAATTTTTATGTTTAAATATAGATTATACATTTATGTGGCACAAAAATTCAGAAGGAACAAAAGTGTCTAACAGTGAAAGTCTTTCCCATTCCTGTCCTCCAGCCACCAGTTCCCCTCCCCAGAGCTGATCTGTGTTACCACTTCTTTGTGCATCCTTGCAAAATCATCTGAGCACATGCAAGCAATAGTGTATATTTATTGCACCTGTGTTTCCCACAAAGGCACTACCTAGTCATACTGTGTTGCTCCTTCCTTTTTCCTTTCTTTCTTTCCCATTTGTTTTCCTTTTGGCAATTTTAAAAATTGAGATAGAATTCACCATTTAAAAAGATACACGATTCAAGTGGCTTTTAGTAGATCACAAAATTGTGCAACCATCATCACTAACTAATTCCAGAACATTTTTATCACCCCAAAAGGAACTCTATCTATGCCCATTAGCAGTCTCTACCCAGTTCTTCTCCCAACCCCTAGTAGCCATCTTTCTGTCTCTATGAACCTGCCTTTTCTGGACATTTCATATAAATGGAATCATAATATATGCCTTTTATGTCTGACTTCTTCCACCTAGCATAATCTTTTCAAGGTTTATCTTCATTGTAGCATTCCTTTTTATGGTTGGATAACATTCCATTGTATGGATATACCACACGTCATTTATCCATTCACACCAGCTTATGGATACATGGGTTGTTTCCTCTATTTGACTATTATGAATAATACTACTATAAACATTTGTGTGCAAGCTCTTGTATGAACATATATTTTCAGTTCTCTTGGGGATATGCCTAGGAATGGAATTTGGGTTATACAGAAACTCTATGTTTAACTTTTTGAGGAACTGTCAAACTATTTTCCAAAGTAGCTGTACCATTTTACATTCCTACCTGCAGTATGTGAAGATACCAGTTTTCCACATCCTCACCTCACCAGCACTTGTTATTCTCTTTTTAAAGGATTTTTTTTAATATATTTTGAGAGAGAGAGAGAGAGCGTGCACATAAGCAGGTTGAGGGGCAGAGGCAAAGGGAGAGAGAAAATCTCAGGCAGACTCCACACTGATCCTGGACCCCATTACAGAGCTTGATCTTATGACCCTGAGATCATGACCTGAGCTGAAACCAGGAGAATGCTCAGCTGAGCCACCCAGGAATCTCTGCTTCTTTTTTTGATATAGGCATTCTAGTGAGTATGAAATGGTATTTCATTGTGGTGGTGATTTGCATTTCCTTTATGACTGATGATATTGAACATTTTTATTAGCTTATTGGCCACTTGTCGGTCTTCTTGGAGAAATGTCTATTGGAATCTTCTGCCCATTTTTTATGGGGTTACATGTATTTTTATTGTGGAGTTTTTAAAAATATATTCTGATACTAGACCCTTATCAGATTTGATTTATACATATTTACTCTCATTCTGTGAATTGTCTTTTCACTTTCATGACAGTATCATTTTGCAGCACAAAAGTGTTATATTTTCATGAAGTACAATTTGTCTGGGTTTTGTTTTTTGGTTGCTTGCATTTTAAGTGTTATATCTTGGAAATTGCAAAGGTTTATGCTTCTGGTTTTTTCCCCTAGGTTTTATATGGTTTTAGCTCTTTTAGACCTTTGATTCATTTTGAGTTAATTTTTGCATATAGTATGAGGTAAGTTTCCAGATTCATTCTTTGCATGTGGATATCTACTGTCTGAACACTATTTGTTAAAAAGACTATTCTTTTCCCCCACTAAAATGATACTCTTTGATGTATGGTTTTATTAGATGTTTGGGTCTACTTCTGAACTCTCAGTTCTGTCCCATTGTTCTATGTATCTGTCCTTATGCCAGTACACAACATCTTGATTGTTGTAGTGTTAAAGTAACTTTTAAAATCAGGAATATGAGTCCTCCAATTTTATTATTCTTTTTCAAGATTGCTTTAGCTATTCAGGGACCTTTGCATTTTTATATGACTTTTAGCTTGTCTACAAAAAGGGCAGCTGTAATTTTGACAGGGATTGAGTTGAACCTGTAAGTAAATTGAGGAAGAATTGCTATCTTAACAATATTAAGTTTTCTGATCCATGAAAATGTATCAGACATATTTAGGTCTTTTTAAATTTCTTTCAATGTTTTGTAGTTTTCAGTGTACAAGTCTTGAAATTTTTTGTTAAATTTGCACCTTAATATTTTTTTATTCTTGATTCTGTTGTAATGGAGTTGTTTTCTTAATTTCATTTTTGAGTTGTTCACTGCTAGTTCATAGAAATAGAACTGATTTTTGTATATTGATTTTATATTCTGAAACTGCTAAACTCATTTATTAGCTCTGGGGTTGTTGTTGTTTTTGTGTGTGTGTGTGGATTCCTTAGGATTTTTTATATTCAAGATCATGTCATCTGCAAATAGAAATAGTTTTACTTTTTCCTTTCCAATCTGGATGATTCATGTTCCTTTTTCTTGCCTAATTACATTCTCAAGAACCTGTAGTATTGAATGAAAGTGGCAAGAGTGGACATCTTTGTCTTGTTCTCAGTCCTAGGGACAAAGCTTTTAGTTTTAAACTTTTAGGTATGATGATACCTGTGAGTTTTTTGTAGATGCCCTCTGTCAGGCTGAAGAAATTCCCAGCTCTTCCTAGCTTGTTGAGCATTTGTATCATGATAAGGTATTAGATTTTGCCAAATGCTTTTTCTGTCCTCTGTTGAAAAGATCATGTGGTTTTGAACCTTTTTTCTATTAATGTGGTATGTCTTAGTGATTTTCATGTGTAGAACCAATCTTGCATTCCGGGGGTAAATCCCACTTTGTCTTGGTATAAAATCCTTTCTGTTTATTGCTAGGGCCTATTTGCTAGTATTTTGTTGAGGATTTTTGCATCTGTATTCATAAGAGATGTTAATCAGTAGTTCTCTTGTCATCTCTGTGTCTGGTTTTTGAATCAAGGTAAAATTGTCCTCATAGAATGAGGGCCTGCCTCTTCTATTTTTAGGAAGGGCTTGTGAAGGATTGGTTTTAAAACTCTTTTAATGTTTGGTAGAATTCACCAGTGAATTCATCTGGGCCTGGGCTTCTGTGTCTGGTAAGTTTTGTGATTATTAATTAAACCTCTTTAGTTGTTATAGATCTATTGAGATTTTCTATTTAATTTTGAGTCAGTTTCAATAGTTTGTATCTTTCTAGGAATTTGTCCATTTCATCTAGGTTATCTATTTTGATGAAACACGATTGTCCACAATTTTCCTTATAATCCTTCTAATCTCATAAAGTCCGTAGTGCTCCCTCTACTTTCATTCCTCATTTAGTAATATGAGTCTTCTCTTTGTTCTTTTGGCAAAGAAAGTAACCTTAGCTAAGATTTGTCAATTTTGTTGATCTTTTCAAAGAACCAATGCTTGGTTTTGCTGATTTTTTTCCCCTTTGTATGTTGTCTATTTCATTCATTTCTGCTCTAATCTATTATTTTCTTCCTTCCACTTGCTTTGGGTTTAGTCTGCTCTTCTGTTTCTAGTTTCTTCAGGTGGAAAGTTAGGTTGTTGATTTGAGATCTTTATTTTTTTTAATATAAAGTGTTTACAGCTATAGATTTCCCTCTAAGCACAGACTTTGCTGAATCCCCTAAGTTTTGCTCTATTATATTTTTTAATTCATTCCTCTCAAAGTATTTATAATTTCTCTTGTGGTTTCTTCTTTGACCCGCTTGTTATTTAGAAGTGTGTTGTTTAATTTCCACATATTTGTTAGTTTCCAAAATTTATTTCTGTTATTTCTAATTTCATTCCCTTATAGCCAGAAAGCATACTTTGTATGATTTCAGTCCTTTTAAATTTATTGAGAACTTGTTTATGGTCAGATATGTAGTCTACCTCGGAGAATGTTACATGTGTACTTGAGAAGAATGTGTATTGCATTTTGCTATTGTTTAGTGGAGTGTTCTACAGATGTCTATTAAGTCTAGTTAGTTTTTACACTGCTGTTCATGTCTACTATTTCCTTGCTGATCTTCCACCTATCTACCTTATTCTGCCTATTACTGAAAGTGGGATGTTGAAGTCTACAGTTATTACTATTTGTCTATTTCTCCCTTCAGTTCTGTCAGTTTTGCTTTATGTATTTTGAAATGCTGTTTGTAGGTACATATATATTTATAATTGTTAAATCTTCTTGATGGATTTACTCTTTTACCATTATAAAATGTCCTTTTGTCTTCATTCATATAACCACCCCACCTCTCTTTAGTTAGTTTGCATGATACGTTTTTCCATCCTATTACTTGGAACCTACTTGTGTTTTTTTTCTAAAATTTGTCTCTTATAGGAAGCATGCAGTTGGATCACGAGTTTTTTTAATACATTCTGCCAATCTCTGCCTTTTAATTGGAATATTTATTTACATTCAGAGTAATTACTGATAAGATAGGGCTTATGTCTGCCATCTTATTATTTGTTTTCTACCTGTATGATGTCTTGTTTCCTTCTCTTTCTCCCTGTCTTTCATTATATTAAATACACAATTTAAATTTAATTTTAATTCCCTTGTAATTTCTTTTACTATATTTGTGAGGAGGTTTTTCCTTACTATTGGGATTACAATTAACATTTTAATTTAAAACAATCCAGTTCTTATTTATACCAGCTTAATTTCAACAATATACAAAAACTTTGATCCTGTATAGCTCCATTCCCTCCCTACTCTTTCATATTATAAATGTCATAAAAGTTATATCTTAATAAATCATGTGCCTGTCAACACATATGTAAATGTTACTTTATGAATACTGCTTTATGTGCTTTAAATGAGCTACAAGGGAGGGAAAGCCAATTTTCTTAAGTAAAGATTCTTTGGGTTGATGCAAGCCATTGGTTTCCAGAGTTCTAAAAAAGTTGATTCTGGCTATTTTTGCCAGTTTTCTTGTTGCTTTTATGGAACAGAGAATTTTTTTATAGGAAAGAAAGCAAGCAGAAGGAGGGTAGGGGCAGAGAGAGATGGGGAGAAAGAGAATCCTAAGCATGTTCCATGCTCAGCAGAGCCCAATGCAGGGCTTGATCTCAGAACCTTGAAATCATGACCTGAGCTGAAATCAAGAATGAGATGCTTAACCAACCAAGCTATCCAGGCACCCCTGGAACCAGTATTACACTATATATTAACTAAGTAGAATTTAAATAAAAATTTGGGCAAAAAAAGAATTTTCTGAGTTCTTCAACCATTTTTTTAAATCATTTTCAATGTACTTTTAATTTGCATTTCCCTTAGATTAAGTTAAACATCTTTACTATATTTATATTTCCTATTTTGTGAGCTATATGTATATATCCTATTAAGTATTTGTTTTCTAATTGATTTGTAGGAGTTAGAGAAATGAAGTCTCTGCCTTTGTATAAGTTGCAGAACTTTTCCTCATTTTGTGCTTTATCTTTATTGTGCTTTTGTAGTGGAGAAAAAGATATCTGTCTTTTCTTATTTTAATGTGTCAGTTTTAATGTATCAATGAATTCTTTTATGGCTTCTGAGTTTTGTATAATAATTTAAAGAACATTTTCCTCTCTAAGATTATTTTAACAATTCCCCCATGGTCTTTCAAGTATTTTTTAAAAATCAACTTTATCAAAATGTAATTTACATACAAGAAAGTGCACCTATTTTAATGATGGGTTTTGACAAATATATACACCCACATAACCACTACCACAATCATGATAGAAGACATTTCAGTCACCCCAAAAACTTATTTCAGCCTTCTCTACATTCATTATCCCCACCCCAAGCACACCATGAGCTCAAAATACTCTTATTTTTTTAATTGTCTTTATATCTGTGATTACTTTCCCCTTGTTATTTCTTATTTGAGTAAGTTAGCTAACACTCTCTTTTATTTCATTTTATTTCAAAGAATAAGCTCTTTTATTTATGTATTATACAATTTTCCTCCTTTAAAATGAACTAGCAATTTCAGTAAGATGCTTAATTCTTGTTGAGGGTGTGACTTTTCCTCTGAGAACTTCTTTAGCTGCATTCCAAAGGTTCTGATATGAAGCAATGGCCTTGTTATGTCACCTGCATTTTCTTTGCTTTGTTTTCCTATGTTTCTTATGGTAAAATTTAGAAGATCTGTATTTTCATTTCAGAAGTTACAGTTATAACTGAGAGATTCTGTTTGGTATTCATAGACTTCTACCATGAGCATTGATGGAATTAATATATTTCCCTTTCCTCCTTCCCTCTTCTCCACCAGCCAGTTGATCTTAGTATTTTCCTTTGTGTTATTAAATATGCTTTTACTTCTGTCAGGCTCTAAAAAGTTCAAACTACATTCAGACCAGAGTATCTTTTTCCCAGATGGGTTCTTTTTAAATTTTATCCTGCCCTTCCTTCGTGTTCTCTCCCTACTCTCAATGCCTCTCTTCCCCAGCAGGCAAGTCCCCAATTATCTTAGCCAGGGAAAATAAGGGCTTAGTTGATTGGTGGGCAGCTGCCACCTCCACAAGGGACAGAAGTAAATTTGTGTTATGTCACAGGCTGAGACTCTATCAGGGGAAGCTCAGAACATCCTGCCAGAGCTCCCTGAAAATAGCATCACTAGGCCTACCCAGCTGGAGCCCAGAGTTCATGCTCTGCCTGTCCTTTCTCGGGTACCTAGACCAAACTCAGAGCCTCTCCAGAGGGTGAAAAACACTTTGGGCCTAGCTCCCCATGACTGTAAGAAAAATAATTTCCTGAGCACCCCCTTCTCTCCATTTGTCTGTCATCTCAATATGGGCCGACAGTTTCAAATTGAACGGTTTCATAAGAAATCCTGGCAGACATCTTAAAGGCCCTTCCACCCCCAGCCTGGACTAGCTTTCATTTACACTTGACAATGACCACACATTTACCATTCATTCCCTTTCTTCCCATGCCATGCCTTTTCTCCACTGGGCTCTTTCCAGGCTCCAGATTTCAGGCCAAAGAGTACAGTGCTACCATGTCCACCCAATTGAGAACTAGCTCTGATAAAACATGTCTGCAGAGGTCTTTTATCTCCTGGTACTTGAAAATCCTTGGTCCTGCCAAGGGATAGGCTTGGGATTTACTTCAGTTTTTTATCTTACTCCTGCTTTATTTATTTTTTATTTAAATTCAGTATAGTTAACATATAGTGTATTATTAGTTTCAAGGATAGAATTTAGTGATTCACTGGTTGCATGTAACACCCAAATTAGTTCAAGTGCCCTCCTTAATGCCCATCATCCAGTTACCCAATCTACCCACTCATCTACCCTCCAGCAACCCTCAGTTTGTTCCCTTAACATCACTCCTATTTCTTTTCAGCTCCATCTCTCTCACCCCATCTGTCCTGAGTCTCCTTTCACTTATAATATCCCATTCCTCCCATGTGTTGTCACATCAGAAGATGCCGCCTATTTACAAGGTGCAGAGCAGAAGGCAAAAGAGGTCTCTAGACTCAAGCCAATGGATCTATAATTTAGGTACCATGAAAAAGGCAGGAAATACTTCTGAAGAAGGCTTCTTAGTGTCCCTTGGATCAAACTCCATCATAGTATTCTGACCAGAGAATGAAACCTTGTCCCTACTGGCAGAACAGGCAGGAGATCATGCAGCACAAACTCTGGACCAGAATCTTCAGTTTCCAGGCCATAGGAATAGTCAAACTCAGGCCCTTTCCTCCCCCTCAAACATCAAGAGCTCATATATTACCATTCAGAGTTTATTTAACTCAGTATTATAATGGCAGAGGAACCAGCATGGGGGATTCCCAAGACACCTCAGTCACATTTAAGTCTCACTTGCCAGGTCATAAAAGTCAAGATATTAGGTTAGAATCTAAAGTCCCTAGCTGCTCTGATACCCTAAGGGTTGAGGGCATGGGCTGGCTGGCTGGATGCACAGAGTTCTGGGAATGTTCTCTGTGAGTGTGCAGGAGGATGAATAGCTTAGCTGGGTGGCGTCTGGCCGTTTGGTGGATCCTGGGCTGGCTCACAGGAGGCCCCTCCACCCTTGTCCCTTCCAGGGAAGATGACTGTGGCATATGTCACAGGCTTGGAGCACATTAGTACCTTAGGAGGCAGAGGGGGAGATGAGGATTGGGCTGGGGGTGGGGATTTCTCTGATGGGGGATCAAGAGGTACACTATAGGTGGTATTGTCAAAGGAAGGTGGTGAGTCGAGCCTAGCATATGGAACGTCCGATGGCAAGTCAAGTCCCAGTCCAGAGTTACTGATGTGGTGGGCCAAAGAGGAGGAGGCCTGTAACAAAAGCAGGCAAGTGAGACAGAGAGAAAATGCCTCCTTCTGCCCCAGTTCCCTTTGTGGGGGAAGCCCAGGACCACACTGGATCTGTCTCTCAAATCCTGAGTATGTTGGTGGGTAAGAGGGATTCCCTTTGAAGATTTTCAAGGCCTAACTTTCTGCCCAAATTGGAGAGGATGAAATACCAAGGTGGGAAGGTAGAAGACAACTGGTACAAAGTTTACACCATTTAGAAAGAGGATATGGGCCCTGACTGGGTGTCAGTCTTTCTCCGCTGCCACCCCCCCATCCTGGGACCTCTCGGTGAACTGGGCAGATGGAAGAGGAATTTGGCTGGGGGCCTGCAGAGGCCTCTTACCATGCCCCGAACTCCACTGCTCTGAGGTTGGCCATGGACACCAAGCCTGTTCCCTGGGAAGACAGAGGATGGCACCATAGTCTGCTTCCCATCCTGGCTCAGAGCCCATCCCCTCCCTCCCTTCAGAAGTCCCTGAAGCCTCCTTCCTGGTCCAGACCCTTCACCTCACTCCTACCAGTATATCTTTCCCCACTGCCTCCCCAGTTCTGCTACAGCCTGCCAGGAGCCTCCCCACCCACTGACTGCTTCCAACTCCCTTCATCCTGCCTCAACACTCAGCCTTTCTCCTAAAACCCTTCTCTCACCTCCTCTAGTCACCTGTTTATCCCACTGCCCACCCTGTCCAATTCCTCTCTGTCACCAGGACAGCTCCCACTGAATCTCTTCCTTCCTGTCCACCCCTCGTCTAGGAAATTCTAGGACCTGTGGGCCTTACTAAAGCTCAGACAAGCCCATCTACAGGGGACACAGACCTAGAGTCTGACATCGTCTATAAGACTAACGGGTACACTACCAGCGGGGCTGTGCTGGGGTCGGCTGGTGGATGGCTACCTACCTTTCCTCTTGGCCATCACAGCAAACAGCACCACTGCTGCCACCAGCAGGCTCAGCAGGAGCACAGCGCCCCAGATCAAGGGGATGCTGAAGGACATAAAGGGATAGGCAAGCTCAGGACTGAACCTGGCAGGAAACTGCTCACCAGGAACTCCAGAGCAGTGGAGAAGGGTGCTGTTCTTGGTGAGCCATGGTTGCAAGAAGAGGAATTGGGGATGGAAAGAGGAGGACAGACTCAAGCAGGGCAGAAGAGAAACACATTATCAGGCTATCCTGGCCAGAGACCACCAGGATAAAGGGATCATTGCTGAACTGGAATATACAGGCAGGTCTGCCTGACTTCCTGTCTGATCAGAAGTTCCCCAGGGGTGGAAGGAATCATGAGGTTTCCCTTTGAGTTAGCCTGGGGCTCTGAACAATCTTTCACTCCCCTTCCTACCACCACCCTTTTCCCAGCCACCGAATACAGCTCTTACCTGTACCTCTTCTCATCCTGGGTGGGTTCCACAGGGCTGGCATTGCCCACAGTGTCTGAGGAGGGGCCATCAGCCAGAGTCCCAGCCTTATAGGTCTCCTTCTCTTTCAGTAGAGGAGCTGAGTCAGAAGGAAATATTAATGAGCATATAACCATGGAGGGCAGGGAACAGGCCTGTTGAGATCTGAGGGACTGGGGGAGTGAGGCTGAGGAAGGAGAGATCCCAAGTAAGAAACACAAATGGGGCTTAACATATTCCTTAGGGGCCTAATTCTGGAGATCAGGGATGGTCTCTTTCTGTCTTTACCTGTTTGTGACCAGACCCACTTTCCCCTCCACCACCAGATCCCAACCCTTGCCCCTGCCTTCTTTTTTCACTTGCTCCTCCAGACCCCTGGCCTATCCGGCTGCTCAGACTATGCAGAATCAGCCATTGGGTAATCTATGCTTGCCTCCCCACCCCACCCCACCCCAGAATAGGTTCTCCACTCTTGTCCTCAGCGGCAACCTTGCTCCTGATGCTCATCAGCTGGTCTCTAAAGGGGCTTCAGCACAGCCTGCTAGACCTCTCCATATACCTGCAGCCATGGGACACCCCTGCAGGCTGGATGAGCCCCCATCCAAAGCTCTGCCCTCAGGATCTCAGGAATTCTAGCATCACCCTTAATGTGACAAAGCCAGAAGACCCTTGCTGGGAGCCTTGCTCAGAGTCCAAGTCTTGGTTTTATGACAAGGCTCCCACTGTCCTTACAACACACTCAAATTCTGGCTATGGGACTCAGGGTTAATTTCTCTGAGCCTGAGGATTTGTTTTGGGAAACTGGCCAGTCCTTCTAGACCTTCAGGATAGGGGTCTTATTCCCAGTGGCTCATGGTTCCTATCTCCCACCTCAAGCCAAACCAGGATCTGGAGAGGCTGTGTTTCCCATCTTGCTGCATGTGTCCTGCCCTCCTGATGCCTACTAAGCCACCCACACCCTCGTTGAAATCCACGCTCTGCTGGCTGGCCTGAGCATCCATCCTCTACAGCTGTTGGGGCCCCAGCACCTGCCCCATCCCATCCTAAAGGTTGGAGCTATTAGACCTTAGAGTGTCAAGGAAGGAGGAGGACAGAGGATGACAAAGACCACCAGGAACATATTAACAATATGAAATAACGATCATGGATCAGAGATGAGAGGGATTCTAATGACAACTTTATCTACACTAATAATTAGCAAATGGGGGAAAACCAAGAAAAGGAAAAATGCCTTTCTTCATTTCATGACTTGGGGGTTGGGCACAAATTACATGAGAAAGGAGGACCTAAAAATGAAAGACTGTTATTATCCATAAGAGAAATTTTGTAACAGTCTCCACTTCTGCAGGCAGCTGGCCATTTTCCCTCCAGAACATTTTTTTCTTACAACATCCAACTTTTCAGGAAAATTTCTTCTTCTACTTTAAAAATGTATTTTAATAAATGCTTAGACATTAGAAAGTTGTAGCCTGTCAGAGAAAACTGCAGCCTATCGAAAGAAAGTACTTTCTAGACTCAAAATAGGGTTGACAATACTGATATCTATTAGTGACATTTTCCTCATTTTTAAAACAAAATGAGTTGGTAGTAATTCAGGCACTGAATGCACCCTGCTTAAAGGTGAGGCACATACTATATGCTCAGTGAAGACATAAAGTTAAATAAAATACGGATTCAATAATTTTAAGCCATCAAACCCATTATAACAGGAGTAATAAACAGGAAGGTTTAAAAAATGAATTCCAGGTTGATATGCCCAAATTAGTACTTTCTTTAAAACATTTCTTAGAGGAGGGTGCCTGGGTGGCTCAGAGGGTTAAGCCTCTGCCTGCGGCTCAGGTCATGATCTCAGGGTCCTGGGATCAAGTCCCACATCAGGTTCTCTGCTCAGCAGGGAGCCTGCTTCCCCCTCTCTCTCTGCCTGCCTCTCTGCCTACTTGTGATCTCTCTCTCTGTCAAATAAATAAATAAATAAATAAATCTTTAAAAAAAGCAAACAACATTTCTTAGAGGAAAAAAATAGCATTAAGTATGTTGAAAATACTGGATGAGGAGGCCAAGGCCATGGGTGAGGAAGGAGGATGTGCCTTCCAATGGAGAAACCCGCTAGCGTGGGAGTGGGGGAGGGACCCACTGTCTGGCTATTTTATCTCAGACTGCTCACCCAGTTTGGTTTCCGGTCCCTGGGGAGCAGTCAAAAATATCTCCTCCCAATTCCTCCCCTGCTAAGGGCCCCCATCCCCCAAGAGGTGCAGGTGAAGGCAGGGAAGGGCAATGGCCAGCCTAGGATAACTCACCTGGAGGGAGCACGTCCAGAGCAACTCTGTGCACCGTCTGGGGCCCCGCGGCCCCCTCCACCACGCAGCCGTACTCTCCCGCATCCTCCTCCCGCAGGGTAATCATCTCCACCTGGAGCAGGCCGCCCCCCAGGTCGGTGAGAAACATGCGTCCGCCACCCGGGGCTCTGCGATCCACAGCGGAGGACACCAAGGGCTGGCACCCCTCTGGCAAGAAACGGCACCACACCTTCCGAGCCTTGATGTCCTGAAGCCGGTAGTGGCACTGCACCAGAATGGAGCCCCCCACAGGGGCCTGCAGCACCTCTGGGAAGGTGCCCATGGAGCCCTGGCCTAGGAAAGGAAAGGATGTGGGAAGGCTGGGCAGGAGCTGGGGAAACTTTCCAGTCCACCCACTGCCACAGGGGCACAGGGACGGAAAGGTCCACCACCTGGGCCCTACAAAAGTTACTATTGCCACAATAATGCCAGTTATTCCTGGGCCTGGAGTGCAGTATGGGGGCCCAAGGCGCAGCTCCTTCTAACCTTACCTGCCAGTCCCAGGAGCAGCAGCAGTAGCGGGTTGGGGCCCATGGCGGGTCAGGCAGATTTTGGCTCTGGGGCTCGCCTGACCACTGACACAGCATTCCCCAGGGAGCAGGAAACATCTGCCTCAGACAGTCACGTGGGGCCCTCAGTGGCCATGGGGTGGGAGACAGGCGCTGGGGGCCCCTCCATGGGTGGGGATAAGGTGCTTTCCGAGGCCTGGTTGGTTCAGTCTCGGCAACTTGACCATGAGGGTCAGTAGGGGTGGGTAAGGCAGGGTGAGAAGGCCCAAGAACAGGCAGAACCCGGGCTCCTGGGTCCCGGCTAAGGAATGAGGTGGGAGGAGGACCGTGATAACTGGAAAGCAACAGAAAGAGAGGGAAATGAATCCTCAGGGTCTTCCAAAGATAGAATCCAAGGATGCAGTACTGTGAACGAGGAAGGGGGAGCGTTATTCTGGTTCTACAGTCTGTAACGAGCCTGAGCTCTCGGGGGACTGTCCAGTCCCACCACACGACCTCACAGCAGGAGGCCCCCCTCCGTGGGCACCCTGGACAGGGCCTGTGCACAGTTCAGTGTGCCCTGGCAGCGTGCACCCCCATTCTCCAGTTCTGGCAACCACATCCATCCTTTGATAATGACACCCCATTTCCTCTTTCCCTGTTCCCTGGAACTCCTTAACTAGTTGGTTATTGAACCTCATGGAGTCATCACATTTTCCTATCTTTCCTCTCTCGTTTTCCATCTTTTTGTCCATTTTGTTCTGATTGTGAGAAGACACCCTCTTTTTTTTAAGATTTTTATTTCTTTAATAGACAAAGAGAGATCACAAGTAGGCAGAGAGGCAGGCAGAGAGAGGGAGGGAAGCAGGCTCCCTGCTGAGCAGAGAACCCAACGAGGGGCTCGATCCCAGGACCCTGGGATCATGACCTGAGCCGAAGGCAGAGGCTTAACCTACTGAGCCATCCAGGTGCCCCCGCCCTCATCTTTTTCTTCCATCCCTTCTATTACTATCTTGTAAGTGTTGATTTCCTTAGTATTTTCAATTTATAAGATTTCTTATTCTCCAGACATTTCTTATAGCATATTATTTTTGTTTCATGAATGGACTAGCCTGTCTGTTGGGAGACCATTCTCCATGGATATTTTCACATATCTGCATGGTCTGGGCACTGATTAAGTTTTGTTCCAGTCTGATCGAATAGCAACATGCCTTGAAAGTTAGAGTGTATCAGCTCCAGAGGGACTTGCTTAAACACCCTGGCCCCCTCCCTCAAGAAGATCTGTTTACCTTCCGGAGTAAAGGTGTCTCTCTCCCAAGAGAGGAAGATGGACTGATGCCGTTTATAAACTCCAAGCCTCATACTGGGAGGTTCCTCTCCCATGACACAAGCCCACTGCCGGCACAAGAAACATCTGGCCACCATTCACGTCACCCTGTGCAAAACTGGGGTTTGGGAACCCTGCGCTGAATGTAGACAATAAGCCTCCTGGCCTGGGACTCCAGGGGAAACAGTGGTGTCCAGAGAGACAAGGGAAAGCAAGGTGGGGATGGCTGAAAGGGGCATGCTGCTCCTGAGCTAGACATCACACCTAGAAAAGGACTAAAGAAACCACCTTTCCTCCTTCCTCTCCCCTCCTTCTTCTACTTTTTCCCTCTCCCTCTGACTCCCTCCTTCCTTCAGGAGCAAGGGAGCTGCCAGTGGGGTCTGGAAAGAGGAGCCCGAGAAAGCCGGACAGTGTGTGAGGCTGGTAGTGGTGAGAGGGTGACCCGAAGTCCCATCTGCCCCGGGTTCTGGGTCTTCCCTGGAACCAGATTTGGTGCTACATTGGCAAATCTTGGGCAAATCGGACAGGTGAGTCAGCCTCGTGAGTGACATGAAAGTGCTTACCTCTGTCCTGCCAATATGCATCAGGTTTTCTTTGATTTCCTTATGAGAAAGTTATTATACTAATGGGCCATGAAGAGGAGGCCTGTCTTCGATACGTAACCAAGTACCTAAAATGGATACAGTCCACTGCTGGGTGTGAAGGACAGAGGTGACCAGGCCTCAGGGAGGCGTCAGACTGTGACACCTTCGAGAAGAAGTAGGAAGCCAGTGTTTATCTGGGACCTGCTCTGCACCAGACATCTGGCCTGGGACTTTCACTAATGATATTTCAACCTCACAAAACCCCAGCAAAACGGGATTGATTTGTTTGTTTGTTTTGATTTTTAATAGGTGAGTTTCAAAGAGGTTAAGGATGGGGCATCTGAGTGGCTCAGTCATTAAGCATCTGCCTTCAGCTCGGGTCATGATCCCAGGATCCTGCGATCAAGCCCCACATGGAGCTCCCTGCTTAGCCGGGAGCCTGCTTCTCCCTCTGCCACTCCCCCTGCTTGTGTTCCCTCTCTCACTATGTCTCTCTCCGTCAAATAAATAAATAAATAAATAAATAAAATCTTAAAAAAAAAAAGGCTAAGGAATTTGTTTCGGGCTCCTGAGTAAGAGGCAAAGCTGAAAATTGGAACTTAAAATTACCTGACCCCCTTCAGTCCAGTGTGCACCCCAGCAAGTTCAATGCAGGGAACCCCAGTGGCGATCCAAACCCCGAGGGGGATGCTAAAATGTTGCAGAAGAAGAAAAAGAAGAGGCCAAGTTCTCAAGAGCAGGGGAGCAACAAGCACGCTCCAGTACCCTGCACGGGGGACCCTCCCCGGCCATCTTGTCGGCGTTGGTGCTGGCAGGTGGACAGGCTTGTTCCTGGGTGCTAGACTGTGCCTCAGATCTGCGGGAAGGAGATGAGGGCCAGAGACATGATGAGGAAGCTTGACATGCCACTGAGTCTGAAGACCCGAGACACATAGCCTGGACCAGCGTCCTGGAGCTGAGGGCAGGTTCAGCACAGCAGCCTCTGCGGGGAGTGGGCAGGGCAGGGCTGGACTGGCTCTGGGGAGTGATGTGTAGATGTGAAGCTAGACACAAGGGCTGCATTGGGAGTCCTTCCACACAATCAGAAACCGCAGGAGCCCACGCCCATGGTAGGGGGCAAAGCCTTGGCCACACGGGCTCCTGGGCTTCCATGTTGCCAAGTCAAAGGATGGGACCACATCGTTTCCTCCTCTTCCTGCAGCCCTCTCTGGGCAAGTCTCCATCCTCTTCTTCTCACTCGTGGCTGTATGGTGTGTTGTGTTTGGGGGAGAGATAGGGTTCCTGAGCCACCCTGGCTGTTCCTCTGCCCCAGTCCTCAGCCCCTAATATCTTCCTGGTTCACTTCCTCACCTCCTCCCAGGGCTTCTCCAGCTGTTCCTTCTGACGCCCTCTAGAATGACATCACCCCTGACCCTTTCATACTCCCAGTGTGCCTAGTCATTTGCTCCTCAGCACTTTATCTTTTTTTTTTTTAATTTATTTGTCAGAGAGAGCACAAGCAGGGGGAGCAGCAGAGGGAGAGGGAGAAGCAGGCTCTTTGCTGCACAGGGAGCCCAATTCCGGGCTCGATCCTAGGACCCTGGGATCATGACCTGAGCTGAAGGCAGACACTTAACTGACTGAGCCACCCAAGCATCCCCTCAGCACTTTATATAGTAACGTACGGTCTTGCTGACTTATTTATTGTGTTTGTCTCCCCTCCCCTCCCCTCCCCTCCCACTAGTCCGTGGTTCTGTGTGGGCAGGAATCTTTGTCTGTTTTGTTCACTGTCATGTCTCTGGTGTCTAGAATGATATAAGGCACAGAAAATATCTGTTAAATAAGTAAATGAATAAATGAGTAAAATTGAGCTAGAGGGAAGGGCAACTTGAACACCAAGCAAAATTTGGATTTCTAGGCTCTGCTGGAGACTTGAGGTAACGTTGTTCCTTTTTGAGCCTCAGTTTCCCTTCTGTGTACTGAGGGGCTCAGCCCAATAGTTCCCGGTTCTGGTATGCTGCACGTTTAAGCCAAGCCCTGGTTGGGGAAGTAACACGAGGAAAGCAATGCTCCGGTGGCAGCAAGTGGATGAGTCAGCTGGGAGTTAGAAGGACTGGTGCAGGGGTGGGCAGCAATAATCCTAGAATCATCCTCCTGAGGGGCAGGAGGCAAGTGGAGGAGAGGGGAGCCAGACTGGGTGCTAGAGAAATCCCAGAGGAGGAGGCAGGACTCAGTAACTAAATCTAGGGAAGGGAGCAAGAAGAAGACAAAGATGGGCGGCGTGGAGCCTGCGAGAATGGTGGGATGCAGTAGCCTAAGACCCAAGGCCCCAAAGGTCAGACCTTTTATCTCCTCCTTGGCCAAATTCATTCTCCTAGCCCTGTAGCAAGAGGGAGGCCTTCACGGAGCCCCCAACCATCCAATTAAACATGAAGACTGGGATTTATTTGTGAGAGTATTTAATGTCCGGTGTCTGGAAGTTGGCAAATGTTCTTCCCCCACCCCCACACACAAACACACCCCTCTGTTCCCAGGCCCCAGGGAAGCAGGGGATGGGCAGGCTGGCCTTCTGCCAAAGCAGAACCAGGAGTCTGGGTGGCCGAGGGGCCAGCATGCAGGCTGGGAAGGTTCCAGCAGGCCTCTCCTGGGACTCGTCCCATGCGGGGTCCTCTTCTCTCATGTGTCTCTCCGCTCTGCAACCGACCGAGTGCTCACACGGCGCCTCTGAGCCCCACCTCGCCACCCCTGCCTTGCCCACCCCCAGCCACCGCTGTGCTCTTCGTACTCACCTGTTAGGGTCTGGAGCTGGTAACCTGGGTCCTGGCTGCAGTCCAGCTCACTGGCCGGGCGTGTCACCAGTTTCTGCCCACGCCAGGCCGCAGCCCAGAGGGCGCTGGCTGCTAGAAACTTGCTGAGAAAGATGCAGGCCAAGAGGAGAAGGATGGAAGTGGGTGGGAAGGGGAGCTCCTCTTCAGAGAGACTCCTTGGAGACACAAGGACATGAGGGAGGCCTTGAGGTGGCCCGCACACTGAAGTCTGCCCCCCGGCAAAGGAACAGGGAGACACCGGGAGCTTTCCGAGGCCTAGAATAGCTCCCCACCCAGCACCATCCCTGGGATGAGGCTTGGTGGGCTTGGGCGAGCCTATAACCAGGTTCTACCTGCTAAGCACATTTGAACACTTCCTGTACATGGTGGTGTAGAATGGGAGGGTGCACACGTGTGCTCTGTGGTTATGGGAACAATATTTCAACACCAGTACACAGGCATAAACCAATCAGAGCTGATTCTGGTCCTACCAAAGGAGCAGGTATCTGGGGGTCTCAGCTTTGTACTAAAACTTCTATTGTTGCTAAACTGTGGCATGTCCAAGGGTGGCCAGGGGAGGAATGGGAGGCTGACCATTCAGGAGTCTTGGAGCAGTGGGTATGTATAAAAAAAGAATTTCATTATTTTAACAACTGGCATGGCCATACCAATACACAATGGCTGGTTGGAGGGGTGTTCAAACAAAAAATAATCTCCAGGTCCTCTCATGCTCTAATTGTCTTTGAATTTGTCCTTAGTTCTGGGACCTCAGCCTCCATCCCATGCCTCGGCTCTGCAGGGCAGAGATCTGCTCAGAGACCCAGGAGAGACCTGTCTCTGTACCTGGAGATGCTGGGCTCCACGTGGATATCCTCAAAGCTCTTGGACTCCTCAGCGATCCAGAGATCTCCAGCGTCCAGGTGATCAAGGGGGTCTGTGGGAGACAGTGCCTGTGAGCTTCTAGCCCTCCTCCTCAAGGCAGCTGGCTGCAGAGGGGAGAGCCCGTTTGGGTGCGGTGAGGCCCCCTGAGCGCTGGCCCAGAACAGATCAGGTCATTAGCCTCTCTGAGCCTCAGTCTCCTGCCCTGAAAAGCAGGCTGAATAGAAACACCTTCTTTCCGGTAGTTTTGCAGGACTGAGTGAGTGTGCACTCTCTGGTGCTGAGCATCTCATCAGAGCTCAGTAACTCCCACACTCCCATCACACAGGGTCTTTGGGAAGGTCAAGTGAGTAGACAGATGTATTTGAAAGTTCTATGTGAACTGTCAAGCTGTCCACACCAGCTGTGGATGGTGATGATGACCATGATTATACTATTTTCCGGCCACCCCCTTGGGAGCTGGCTGAGGCTTAGACCCTGATAGGGCTGAAAATGTGTGTCCCTTCACCTCCTTCCCCCTCATTCCACCATGTAAAAGAGTGGTGGACGTGGGGTTTGGGTGTGGGGCAAGCCATCTCCCCTCTCCTCCCTATCTTAGACCTTAGAGAAATGGCTCATTTCCACCATAAGGGGCCATGTTGTGGGGGAGGAGGTGGGAAAGGGGAGAGTCAGAAGGGGACTGGTACCCCCGGATTTGTTCTCCTTTGGGACACACAGTGTCCTGGAGACACAGGCAGAAGGCTTCCCTGGAGGGCTTCCCTGCGCAAAGCTCAGGGTTGGGAGGACCCCGCTGCCGGTCAAGCTTGGAATGAGGACCCCAGGTAGCTCAGCAGCAGGAGGTTGGGGCATGGACTGTCACTCACCCCCAGGCACTTTTAACCCTGTCCCCTCATGGGTGCCTCTCAGGAGCCCCGTGGGGGCAGCAGGACAGACACCATCTCCATTTAAAGATGAGGACATGGAGGCCCAGAGCGGCAAACACATCACCCGGGGTCACAAGCAGCACCCCTTCCTCAGGCTGTTTTCTGCACCAGGTTGGCACTTTCTTTATGTTGGCAGGTCCTCTGGGTAATTGGGTAAGGGAGTCAGTGAACTTCCTCCTGCTCCTTAAGGACGGCTTTAGGTGTTCACATCCTAACTGGATGCCAAGTGGATAAAGCTGTTTGGGGAGGCAGGACCACAACCAACTCATTAGGTGCCTTGTGAAACTTAGAGGCCAGGACCAGCCAGCAATGCAGACATGCCCCAGGGAGTACAGCCTGGCAGGAGTGCCAGGGCTGGAGTATGGCCCCCTTGTGCAGTGAGCAACCTGCAAAACCATCACCGTGGCCCTGAGTGGGAGGGCGAGACCCGCACAGTGGGTTTTCCCAGACATCAGAGACATAGTCCCAGCCCAGGGTGGGCCAGAGGTGTAGTCAGCCACACACTCACCAACCAGCACCTCCACCAGGACCTTCCTGAGGGTGTTAGCCTCATCACCGTAGAGACTCTGGCACTGGTAGAGGCCAGCATCGTGAGCTTGAAGATTCCGCAGTGTGATGGTGAGTGTGCCCCCTAGGGCATCGTCCACGATGGCCGTGCTCCCATTCCGCCTCGTTAGGAAGGACAGCAGCCATGAGCGGTGGGTGCTAACAACCCGCTGGCACGGGCCCCCTGCCTCCAGCTGGCGGCACCAGGCTTTGCGTCTCCCCCAATGCTTCAAGGAGTTGTAGGGGCAGGAGACCTGCAGGGACCGGCCCGCCATACCCTGGAACACTGTCGTGTTGTGGGCTCCGGACAACTCTGGGGAGGAGACATTCCTTCACTCTTTGTTCATTTACCAAATGTTTATTGAATCCCCACTGTGTGCAATGAACAAAGAGATAGAATTCGTGCCCTTAAGGAGCTCAGGTTCTTATGTGAGTTGGGAGAAGGTGCATAGCCCATGGTGACACCCAGGTCCTGGGTCTGGCTTTACCACAGTTGGACTTGCTGGGCATTTTTAAAGAAGTGATTGGCCCTCTCTGGGCCTATTTCTAGAGACATTGGTCTTGAAGTTCCCTCCAGTTCTATTCCCCACATTTTCTCCCTGTCATATGGGACCAAGGCCTGTCCTCTACCCTCTCCACCTCAAGAGAGCAGGGCTGGATACCCCCTCCCCACCCTAGCCATTCCTGCTTACTCTGCAGCTGCCCACGCCGACACCGGCTCTGCATCTCCTCCTTCTGACCCTTTGCTCCAGGCTTCCCTATTTCTGTGGCTTTGTTCCCCTTTCAGGAGAGACTCATCTCAGAGCTATTTTGGGGGAGACACGAGGCTGCTATTTTGGGCCTTTCTTGGGGCAGGGGAGATAGGCTTAGAGCACAGTTTATTGCCAGGACGGAGGCTGCTGAGGAATCACCCTGAGCCCTCTGCCTCAACTTCCCCTCTCTTGGTCCCCCCTTACCCCATCTTCAACCATATGGCGACAGAAACTTGGAAGGCAAGATTAGGGAGCAGGTGGCCTGCCTTTGGGAAGCAGAGAGACCTGATGAGAAAAGTGTCCCCTCTACTTGTCACCCTGTCCATCCCTCTGCCTCCAGAAAGCCTCTCAGCTTCCCTCCACTCCACCCCTAGCTAATAAGCCTCAGGATCAGTGCTCTGTTGGGACAGCTTCTCCTCTCTCCAGGTTTGCCTGTTGCTCTAGGGGAATAAGAGGCACCTTCCCCCAGTAAAAAGAGGTAGTTGTGTGCAAGAACCTAGGGTGCCAATCCTCCAACTCAGTGACAGAAATCTTCAGCCTCCTTACCTCCCTTCCAGGATGCAGGACAAGAAGAGCTTCACATCAACAAAAGAGGCACCCTGAAGATCTACATGTTTGGTTGTGAGTTCTTTTCCTCCTCCTTTTCTTCCCTCCCACCCTGCCATTCCTCTGGGGCTAGTGGCTCATAGTTTTAGGGGCTGTACCCATGCCCCCCAAAACATCCCTCCACTACTAGCTCGAGCCTTAGACACCACCATCAGAATTCTTTCCTTTCCCATGTGGCCAGAATCCACCAGCCCCTTATACTTCCACGTGCACAAAGAGTATGACCATGGGCTCTCATACTGGGGAGGGAGGGAAAGCATAAAGAATGTGGGGTGGGGGCAAAGAGGGGTGCAGAACATGCTGAGGATTTCAACTGCCTTTATAGTTCAACCTGGTGCTCCCCACCCACCCGCCCACCGTATACTCAAGGAAGGGAAGGAGAGACTGCATGGGCAGCAGAGGGCCAGGGTCCTACCTGTGATGGCGACCAGGATGAGCAGCCGGAGGGACTCCATGCCAGCCTTCCCTGACAGGGGACAGACACAGGGTACCTTGTGCAAGATCTCGTCTTTCCCTTGAATTGCAGAAAGAGAGGGTTCAGGCACGTCAAGTGCTGCCCACAGGAACTGAGCTCCTGGGGATTGAGAAAGAGTCAGGACTGGGGTCTGACTTTATGATTCAGGGAGGGTTTGCTGATCGGGGAGGAAGGGAGAGGAGGAGCCAGCCACTGCCTCCTAGCAGTCAGAGGTTGGGGATCCCAGACCTCTGAGAGGCCAGCATGCCCTACTGTTTCCATCAGCCCTAGTGACCCTGCATGGCTGGGGCTGGCCAGTGTCCAAGGCAGAGTCCTCACTACTGTGTTCAGACTCTCCTCCAGCTACAGCACCTGCCACACTCTAGTTCCAGCCTTGTGAGGGATGGGGAACAGCTGGACCCTCAACCAGCCCCTGTTAGTCCTTCCCTCCAGGCCAGCATCCCTGTAGTATGACAGCAGCGGACTTCCAAGTCCCTCCTTCCTAGGTCCTCTGTGTGCAAACACCTGTCCATAACCTCTTTGTGTCTCAGTTCTTAAAACTGTAAAATGGGAATAATAATAGTGTGTAGAGTTATTGGGAGTGTAACATGGACTTCCCCAGGCAAAGTTCTTTAGAATAGAGCCTGACACACAATAAGCACTCAGCAAATACTAACTAGTACTCCTTTCCTCGTTAGCAGGGAGGGGAAGATGGGCTCTCCACTTGAGGGAGAATTTTCTCTTCCACCTGCGATCTCCTGCTTAAGTTTATCCTCCTTTGTACAGTTGGATGCCTCCTGTGTACACATGCTCACACGGGCATTATTTTGTCCCCATCCACATCAATGGGACAACATAGGACGTGATATTTGCTGGAGTTCTGGGGGGTGGCAGTGTTAATTTCCCACAGGTGTGGGCCCTTGAAGGGTGATCCAGGCACAGGGATTTGCATGGGCAAAGGCACCAAAGCATGAAATGGCTCGGTGGTGAATCAGGGATAGGGTGGGGGAGGTGGGGCATTCCCAGGGGCAGGAAGTAGAGTCCTGCTGGGGGAAGTAACTGGAGAGGCTGGAAGAGCCTACAAGAATCCACAGATCATCAGAGTCTACTTTGGTTCCTTGCAAGCACTCACTGATTTGTTTTTATTCACTTTACATACATGTACTGTGTATCTGCATGGACAGGGAATGTGCTTGGAGATGGTTTAATGATAAACATAAGACCCTTCACTTAGAAAGCCAACTGCTCAGTCTTAACCTAATGGCCCAGGAAAAGAAGGGTCTGAGGCCACCTGAAAATCACTCTGTAGGTACCCTTCTATGGTCTGCTTTATAAAGTCAGGATTATTGGCATATCATTTACATGCACAAAAATTCACCCCCTTGGCTGTCTACTTTTGTGAATTTTGACAAACTCCTATACTATATCTCTGTAACAATGGCCACAAGCAAAATGCAAGACACTTCTATCAGCCCCCAAGAAAGTTCCCTCATGCCCCTGTTAGCCAATCTCTTCCTCTCCAACTCAGGTCCTGGCAACCACTGATCTTCCTTCTGTTCCTGCAGCTTCTTGCCCTTTCTAGAATGTCCTATTCCCAGAACCATATGGTATACAGCCCTGAGTTTGGTTTTTTCACTTATCAAAATGTATTCAGCACACACGGAGTTACACTTCTCAGTAATTCATGTCTTGTTATTGCTGAATATATGTTATTATATAGCTGAACCACACATACTCTATCCATTCACCAGCTGATTAACATTTGAGTGGTTTCAAGTTAGGGGCAATTATGGAACAGGCCACCATAAACATTCATTCATGTACATACATTTGGTGTGGTCTTGTGCATCATGTCCCTTGGCTAAAATCCTAGTGGTAGTGCTGGGTCATGTGGTAAATGTGTGTCTAACTTGATAAAGCTGCCACGCTGTGTTGCAAAATGGTTATACCATTTTTGCGTCCTTGTCAAGACTTGATATTGTCAGGGTTTGGCAAAGCCATTCTAATAAGTTTGTGACAATATCTTATTATGCTTTTAATTCTATTTTCATAATAACTAACCATGTTGAACATCTTTTCATGTTTACTTGCCACCGCTATACCTTTTTTGGGCAAAGTATGAAGCCACATCTTTGTCTATTTTTTAATCATTGATTAGTATCACCATCACTATTGAGCTATAAGAATTCTTTATATATTCAGAATTCAAGTCTTTTCTCAGAGATGTGATCTGAAGATACTATCGTCCAGCCTGTAATTTGTTTTATCTTTTCCTTGACAGTGTTTTTTAAATCTTTTTTAAAAGATTTTAATGCGGATGAAGTCTGAGGTATTGATTTTTCATTTATGATTCATGCTTTTTGCGTTCTGCTGAGTATTTTTCCTACCTCAAAAGCACAAAGATTTTCTCCAATATTTTCCATTAGAAGTTTCATGGCCTTAGGTTGTACATTTTGGTCTATGATCTGTTTCCAGTTAGTTTTCGCTTGTGCTGTGAGATATGATTTGTGGTTTGTTTGTTTGCCTCTGGATGTCCAACTGACCAGCATCATTTACTGAGAGAGCTATCCTTTCTGCGTTGAATTGTCCTAGTCTCTGTCAAAAATCGATAGACAGTTAGGTCTATTTCTTGACTGTCCTTTCTATTCCATTGATCTAAATGTCTCTTTACACCAGCACCACACCACCTGGACCACTCACTTTAGCTTTATAACAAACCCTAAAATCAGATGACGTGAGTAATTCAACTACACTGCTCTTTTTCAGAAAGAATTGGCATTGGCTGTTCTAGTTACTTTGTCACATAAATTTCAGAATCAGCTTGTCATTCATTACACCCACCTACCCATCCCCCAGAAAAAAATTGCCTGTCAGGCCTTTGATTGGGATTCCATCAAATCTATAGCTCAGTTTTAAGGGAACTAGGCATCTTAACAATACCGAGTCTTCTAGCCCATGGACACAGTCTTGCCCTTCACTTACTTATTTCTTCTATGGTTTCTCTTACCAATGTGCTTTGTGGTTTTCAGCATACAACTCTTGCACACATTCTGTTAAATGTCTAGGTATTTCTATACCCAAGTATGATTTGAGTTCTATTTTAAATGTGCTTAGCTTTCTATATCTTAGACAAAAGCAGAACTCGGAAGTCTCATGAATCTAATTTTCTGGCCCATTTATGTGCCATTCTGACCTTTTCTTCCCACTCCCTTCCTACCTGATGAAAGGCTCTTTTTTTTTAATTCCTGTAAACCTCACAGCAAAGGGCAGATATCAAGAAATCTTTACAGAGTCTTCACAGCACATGCATATCAAATGGTCTCATCTTTCAGCTCGTACTAATTTGTGGTTCAATTTCCTGATCCTCACATCTGAGCGCAGGGACATTTTGGCATCACCCCACTCCCATGCCCAGGGCTAAATCTGTGTTTAAAGACACTTGCCCCCTCCGATTCAGGCACAGAGATCTTTTTCCCTTTACCCTTGCATCTGAACCCTGTCATTCACTGATACATGCATTCATTCAACTATCATGTCTTCGCCAGTCACTACGATAGAGAAGTCAGGTCTCTCAGAGTCTGGGGAAGTCCCAGACCAGAAGCATGGCTGGGCGTATGAAACACCCCTGATGTCTCCCTTCAGCTGAGACTTCCCAGCTGCTGGACAATCCCTTTCAGAATGCGTGGAGGTTCCCTAGTGAATCCCCCTAGCAGCTGTTCCAATGATCACTTTCCTCAAACACACCCTCTCCTCCCCCTCTCTTTTCCCTAGAGATAAAATCAAGACTCATATGTGAGCATCCCCATCACCCTTCAGACCTACCATTATCCTCTCAGCCTTACTCAAGCCACATGAGTGGCCGGGGAAACACCGGATTCCAGTCAGGACCATGGCCAGAAGCAGCACCTGGGCTGGGCTAGGGGACAGCTGGGGTAGGGACAGCTGGCAGGGGAATGGGCCACTGAAAGCTGGAACAACTCAAACTCCTTCAGGGTACACCACTGACCCAAACAGGGAAGCCCCTGCCCAGCAGGCTGGAGAGAGTAATTGGTGTTGTTCACCACACCCTTGGCGAGAGTAACCAACTAATAAACATCAGAGCCTACAGATATCATTTGCTGATAAGAAGCCAATTTGACTCCTCTCTGCCAGTTGCCTCTTCAGTCCTGTCCTGCATTTACCTGTTATCACCCTCCTGGACCCAAATCCTTGCCCTCAAGCCCCAACGTCCTCTCTCACCTCCGACCCCTCTCACGCTTGACCTTCTTTCCCCACCTTTCTTTGTATTTGGACTATCCATCACTCTCTGACACTTCCTGCTGAGGCTGTTCTCCCATTCTTTTTTTTTTTTTAAGATTTTATTTATTTATTTGTCAGAGAGAGTGAGCACAGGCAGACAGAGTGGCAGGAAGAGGCAGAGGGAGAAGCAGACTCCCTGCCGAGCAAGGAGCCCGATGTGGAACTCGATCCCAGGACACTGGGATCATGACCTGAGCCGAAGGCAGCTGCTTAACCAACTGAGCCACCCAGGCATCCCCGTTCTCCCATTCTTTTTTTTTTTT
>PISX010002293.1:5775-52669 GCA_004024625.1 Mellivora capensis
TGCCTGCCTCTCTGCCTACTTGTGATCTCTGTCAAAAAAAAAAAAAAAGAATGACAGCTGGAAGACCCACAAATATTTGAAAATTAAACAACCCATTTGTTAAATATACTGAAAATATAAAGCACTATACATGCTGAATATTTGGCTGTTCCTATTTCTGCTAAGGAAGAAAATGACCTCATGTTGAAGTTCAGCTATACATGAGAACTTCTTCTTTTTTTTTTTTAATCCATTCATTTTTTAAAAAATTTTTTTATGAACATATTTTTATCCCCAGGGGTACATGTCTGTGAATCACCAGGTTTACACACTTCACAGCACTAACCTGCGTTCTCCTCAAGGATTTTGATGGATTCCTTTCTCACATTGAGGTCCTTCATCCATTTTGAATCTATTTTCGTGTGTGGTGTAAGGAAATGGTCCAATTTCATTTTCCTGCAAGTGGCTGCCCAATTTTCCCAACACCATTTATTGAAGAGGCTGTCTTTTTTCCATTGGACATTCTTTCCTGCTTTATCGAAGATTAGTTGACCATAGAGTTGAGGGTCTATATCTGGGCTCTCTATTCTGTTCCATTGATCTATGTGTCTGTTTTTGTGCCAGTACCATACTGTCTTGATGATGACGGCTTTGTAATAGAGCTTGAAGTCTGGAATCATGATGCCACCAACTTTGGCTTTTTTTTCAATATTCCTTTGGCTATTCGAGGTCTTTTCTGGTTCCATATAAATTTTAGGATTATTTAAGAACTTCTTTTTTTTTTTTTAAAGATTTTATTTATTTACTTGACAGAGAGAGAGAGATCACAAGTAAGCAGAGAGGCAGGCTGAGGAAGGGGGAAGAAGGCTCCCCGCTGAGCAGAGAGCCTGATGCGGGGCTCTATCCCAAGACCCTGGGATCATGACCTGAGCCGAAGGCAGAGGCTTTAACCCACTGAGCCACCCAGGCGCCCCTATTTAAGAACTTCTTGATGGTGAATTTTATAACCATAAACAGTATATCACGAAGAGAGTTATTAGGAATGCTATATTTCTTCTTAATGCAAAGGTATGTTTCTTGGGACTAGAGATTAGAATGTTCTAATAGTATATTATTTGCTATTATCTCTCCATAGAAACTGTCTACTATAGTGAAATCACTACCAAGTACATACTTTTTCAAATTACACTTATTTTTATCAGCCAAAACAGTAACTTAAATCTATTATATGTCAAGAATTAAAATATCTTCTAATATTTTGAATATTAATTATTAGTAGAGTCCCTCATTTTCATTTCATACACTAAGATTAATTTTGGAGAAGGTAATTTCTGCAAAGGAAAGTTACAACAATCTCTTTTAGTTCATAGTGAAATTTAGAGATAATAATTGACCTCTAGGCCTAATCACAAATTCTTTGAAATTATGATGCTTCATTAAAGGTAGAAAATTATGATAATTTATGATAAGTTATGATAAAATACTTTTTATTTAAAAACTTTCCTTGAAATCTAACACACAAAAACTTATTGCATAGTTTTAACAAACAGTATGGGTATAGGATAGGATAAAAAAACAAAAGGTTTATAGAATTATATATATTCTAATAAAACACAAGCAGATCTATACTATTTTTTATTTTACTAAGGTTTATTTAGGCTACAGATACCTCCTCCTCAATTTCAAATGGATATTTAATCTTACTAACTTCCAAATTTAAAATATTTTATAACTATATCACTTTGTGATTATTACATATTATGCTTGTATCAAAAACCAATATAATATACCAGCAATAAGAAGGAAAATTTATCAATGAGGATTAGCTTTGTTTTTTTCTAAGAATGTCTAAAACTGTAATTATTCGAAACTGAATACTACGAGCTGTACATTTTCAGCAGCTCTTCAGTAGACAAGATATTTGTGTTCATGGCAAAGCATTCCAACATGTAGGGATATATTTAGAGGTAGCATAACCATGGGGTTCAATACTTCCTTGAATATGGAATGACTTAGAGGAAAAATTTTGTTAGGTAATTATTTTTATCAGATCATCATAACATAGGAAATAATTAATTCTTTTTGATATTATTATTTCTAACCTATATAATCTTCTTTTTGTGATTCCCAGGGAACATATTCTTAAAAAAAAAAAAGAAAGGTTTATTAAATTTTGAGAGAGAGAGAGAAAAAGTGCACATGCCATTGGGGTTGGGAGGGTAAGGGGGAGAGGCAGAGAGAAAGAATCTCAAGCCAATGCCCCACTGAGCACAGAGCCCATTTGGGGCTAGATCTTAACACCCTGAGATCATGACCTGAGCCAAAGTCTAGATCTGATTCTTAACACACTGAGACACGCAGGTGCTCCAGGGAACATATTCTAACAATGGAAATTATTGAAAAACCCTGAAGTAAACACATCTCTTAGAGATATTAAATATGTCTTGGTATGTTGCCATTTTCAATTTAAAAATAAATAGAACCATTTATTTTATCTTGAGTGCTGTTACATATAATTGAAAATGAAAGTTTTATCAGAGCATCATAGACAAAATTTTAGGTACATTTGTGGCAATTGGAGAATTCTTAGATGAACATTGAACCAACACCTTGATATCAGAAGATGAATTCAAGAAATAGTAGTGTCTCTTTAGCAAGTCCATTATAACCTCCCTACAGAGGACACTGGGCTTTTTTTTAAAAAGGAAACTAAAACAATTAAAAGTGCATTTTAACAAATGAGTAATGAAGGAGCTAATTTATAGTAACAGAAACTAAATAAATTGCTCATCCTTTCTCTTCTACCAAGAAATTTGAAAGTCATTATTAAGCATATTAAGTAATCATTTATTAAACTGTATACACTGGCATTGGTAATATTGTATTCAGTTTTCTAAAGTAAACCCCTTTTCAAGGGAAATAGTTATAAACCATGCTTTTATATCAAATTCACTGCTAAAAAGCATAAAACTAAATATTTTCTCCTAATATATTTTAGATTAAAAATAGGAGCAATCTAATAACTTTTGAATCATAAATTTTTGAACCAGAGACAAATTGTACTTACTAGAATTTAATAATAACTGTGATTACCATAATGAAGTCTCAGTTCACAGGAACTAATTAATGTTTTAACTTCTCTATGTGGAATGAGTGCAAACTCCAAAGGAAGGACTTGGATTTAAGCCAGTTTTTGCACACACTGTCTATGTATCCTTGTGCAAATCATTTAACCTTGTGAGATTCAACAGTTTTCATTATTTTTTTAAAAAACTAACACCTTGAACATGCAACATGAAAGTCAGAGAAACCTTTTTGAGTTGGAAAGGCTGAAACTTGTTTTGATGCACAAGGCAATCTGTTTATAATGCTAGCCCATTCAATACACTCAAGGTCAGCAGAAAGGCCACAATTCTAGCAGCATTTTGATTTCTATTTTGAATTGCCTTTGTAATTACAGTCTTGCTTTATTGGTCCCTGTGACAGAAAGCCCCATCCCCTTTCAAAAAATCTTCATCTTTTGCCCCTATGTGATAAAATGTGTCCAGGTTAGAGGCTACTGAGCATTTTTCCTACTTTAATGCAGAAAACAGCACCATGCTGACACTGTAAGAACTCCTCTAGTGTGTGGCATTGGCAATGCCTGAAGGTATTCCTGAAGAACCCCTATGAAAGCCAAATGGCTCACTGAAAGCGAGGGGAAGCCAGCAGACAAAGCAATATGCTGCAGGGACTTGGCTGACTCCTTTTTCAGAGCCCAGAGGTGCTCAGAAATATTGGAAAGTAATCAAAGGTATTTCCTGGGGGTTTGAGTACTGCCTAAACTGATAGAAGTACTAAAGTCACTGAAATTTAAGTGGGATTGTTCAGAGTACCCCCAAATAAGCATCAAGTTTCCTTAAGAGTACATGTAACTAAAAAGTCGAGGGAGGATCCTTTTCTACTTATATAGTGCCTGTTACTAGATTGGATATTCAGATGGAGGGAAGAATATAGAATGGGAGTCCTACAAATAAATGGAATTATTCATATAACCCTTTTCTGGGAATCAATTGCTTATTTAAAGCAATTCCTGTATGAAAATTTACCTACGAATCTCTATTGAAGAAGACACTACTTTGTGCTGTGAAATATGTCATCAGTAATTGGTGTAAAAAGCTGTCCGTGGTCTAGATATTTAATGAGTTTAACTTTCTGGTCTTTGAATCAAGACACTTAGCTTCTTGCCCATTCACTTTTTGGGTACAAGAATAATTGGTCTTTGAGGCTTAAAATTAGTATGACTGGGAAATGGTTTATGAAAAAGTGACAGAACTACATTGTACTAGTTAAACATCCACTCTAAAATTGTAATATCTATTTTTATGTAGCAAAAATTAATTTATTTTAACAGAATTTCTCATCCTATAAATACCCTAGATAATTGATGTATGAGACTGATTTACACCCTAATGGAATATGTTTGTGATCAGATTGCCTAAATCTGGTCTTCTGTAACCATGTATGTTTCTCCCTAAATGTATAAACTCTTTAAAGTAAGAGTCTATGTTTTGTTTATCTTTGTCTCCCTGGTATCAGACAGATTTCCTGACACATATTTATTTCTTGAAAAATTACACATAAGATATAGGAATCTTATTTAGGGGAGGAAATGGGCTGTGAATGGATGTCATCTGCCCTGTGGAAAAAGTTAAGGACAAAACTACTATCTATATAGGCATTGGATGCCCATCAAGGCTGAGAAAAGAGACCTGGAAATACCAAGTGGTGAAGGAAAGACAAAAAAATCAAGGATATATTTTGCTCATTGGTAATTTTTCTGGGAATTCTGACAGCAGCAGACCCTCTGTGCTGTTGAAATCAATTTCCTATTGTATCCAAGGGTTGCCAATACCTAAAAGTTCCTATTAGCACATGACAGAAGTATTCACTTTTCTAAGAATAATCCTCAGCAAGGTGGCCTTGCAGAAAGAAGAGTGTCCTCTTGCAAAAGTCCATGGAAACCAGCTAGTTAAATGTTGAGGCAATCAATATTGGTAAAATGCTGAAACAGGGGATCATCCCTGGAAACCTCTGGTCTATCCTGCAATCACAAATTGTGGACCTTAATCTCTGACAATGCCAGGGGAAGGACCATGTCTTCCTCCCCCAGTGATGCAGCCTAGAGACATTTAGCAAAAAACAAAACAAAACAAAAAAACACTATAGTTCCTCTCCTGAAGTCTTCTGCATGGACCCTTTAAATCTCTGGACACTGCCCCCAAATATGAAGGGTAAGGAGGTAACCATACAGCAGTTACTGCTTTTTTCTCCATAAATTTCCCTAAAAAACATTGTAAATACTATTCGAGCTTGGTGTGTGTTTTGGTTGTCTTCTGCTCTCATTTGTTTGACAATGATGAAGCACAATACTGTGAGAATTGATTTATATGGGCTTTTAATTTTTTAAAGATATTTGCATTTATTTATTTAGGATAGAGTGAGCAAGGAGAGGGAGGAGTAGAGGGAGATGGACAAACAGACTCCTGCTGAATCAGCATGAAGCCCCATGTGGGGCTCAATTCCATGGTCCTGAGATTATGACCTGAGCCAAAATCAAAAGTCAGGTGCTCAATTGACTGAGCCACCTAGGCTCCTTTGAAATTTATGTTTTAACTAAATAGTGTGCCAACTGGATCATTTTAAGTTAAACCTATTTAATAAGATTTAGGCAGTTGATGGTATATTGTTTGAAAAGTCTCCTTAAAAATACTTTTTTAAATTAAAATTATCAGTACCCCTAAAAAAAATCAAGTAAAAGTCAACTTACATTCCAAATCAACAAATAAGCACATGCTATGGGTAAGTTTTCTCTTTTCCTTTTTTCTGCCTTAACAATAACTCCATTAATCGAATAATATAATAAGAGCTTGACTGTGGGACTCAAATCCACAACCCCAAGATCATTACCCAGACATCACGACCCTGACATCACAACCCCAAGATGATGACCCTAGCCAAAAGCCATGAGCTCAACCAACTGAACCACTGAGGCACTCCAAACATAGGCATGTTAAGTTAATAAACATTACCAGATTACTTTCTTCTGAAAGCAGGTGTAAGGGTGTTGCCTAAGAATCTAAGATGCTACACAAACAGATAGAAGCACTACAGTCATTGGGATTTAAGTAAAAAAGTAAATGGGACTTGTTTAGACTCCAAAAAAAAAAAAAAAAAAAAGCAGTTAGTGTTCTTAAAAGTATTATGTACTTAGAAAGTTGACTGGGAGCCTTTACCACTCACATGACTGCTACTGGCAGACTGGGTACTTGGAAGAGGAAGAATGGAGAATGGAAATTATAAAGATAAAGATGAATATACATATATGCCTTTCCTGGTTTCAAGGAAGTATAAGTTTAGGTGGGCAATATCTGTGTGAGAGTGCTGATAATATTACCACACACTTGCCAGCACTGAATATTATCGAATATCCAATGAGCAACAACAAAAATGGTGTCCTAATATTTTCTACTTCATTTTTTTGATGATTAGTGTTTTAAGCCTCTGTATTTAGTTTTTATGATATTTGTAGTTTCTCTTTCTAACATGCTTATTCATATGCTTTGCCATGTTTTATTCCAATGCTTACCTTTTTCTTATAAATATAGAAGGGTATTTAGAAACATTAGAACCTTAATAGTCATTTATGCTTCAATTTTTTGTAAAACATATTAAAGTGATTATATAATCAAGGCCAAACTCTAAATTTAAATGGATAAAATATGGGTGTCCAAGTAGGACATTTCATCCCATCATAGCCTGTTTTTTTTTCTCTTTCTAAATCATAGCATTGTTTTTCACAACTCAGCATATGCCTTTCTCATTTTTTACACTTTTAAGTGGAGATTAAATGATTTTTTAGAAATATCATTGCATATATATATATAAGAAAAAGGAAATACCATTGCACAAAATAGATTCTTTGGAGAACATAAACAAATTCTGCTTAACACCATACATGAAGGCCAGAAATAGCTATTTTTTAAATGGTTCATTTTAATTTGTTTGCAACATGGCAAATAAATTAGCACTTTGGGAAACACCCATAGCCATTCAGTCCCTTGGTATCTATACCTCTGTCAGTCTGTCTTTCTCCATTTCTATATGTGTGTGTGTATACTCTTTCCTTGTGTAATCTGATTAAACTGTTTTAACCTTAAAAAATAATCTAGTTTGTGATTTATCAAAGAAATTTTAAAAGCAATAGGTCCTGTTGACAGATACTCCTCCTCAGGGAGGAGTAACAAGGTGATTTTTTGTTGTTGTTTTATATAGTAAACCCAGTATTCAGGTATTCAAAATTATAACACAATCAAATGTTTTAATACAAATATGTAGAAGTTATACATGTAAATTAGATATGGCTTTCAAGGTGGTTACCTGGAATGCCTATACCTGTATGTCCATGGTATGTTAATACCAAAATATATGTTATAGCTTATCTTATTCCTATCCAACAGATAACTTAGAGTCACTTTTTTACTATTACCAAAATTTCTGCCTCCACTGTGGACAATTTTGGTAATATGTGCATATTTGCCTTATTCTACAAGCTCATTAAGGATAAATATTGCTTCTTTCTCATGTCTGAACATCCTATGCAATATCTTAGTGTAATGCATGTGGCAAATGCTGTATAAATACTTTCTAAAGCTTCAGTTGTTCAAGCTGTGAAGACCATTTTTACAGACAAATTTCAAAATGCTTAAAGTAATGGCAGCATCGTTGGAATAAATGCAAAGCTGCCATGTTGACGATTTTGGCATGGGCAGCATTCATTTGGATGTCTAAATTCTGGTATGTTTTTTGGAACCAGAAAGAAGTTTCATTACTCTGACATGGCTTTGGAGAAAATCAGTGCAAAAGGAATCCAATCCAGGGAATGAGTCATGGCAATCAAAAACAGAGATGTAATAATATTCCAATTCAAGTAAATATCACTGTGAATCAGGATGTTTAACAGTAATTAGGGGTATGGCCTGCATGGTCTAGTGTCTGAAAAAAAATTAGAAGAACTCAAAATAAAGTCTGACAAGATTTTGCTACCATTAGGACCTTCATACAGGCTTAAGAATTAAGGCAAACACTCAGGTAATAGTGTAAGATGTAAAAAAAAAATGTTATTTCAAGACAATAAATTTATTTAGAATTCATTCCCTAAATACTGTGTTAATGGCAGCAACTTTAATTCAAGGCCCTAAACTGTGGTCAACCAAGACTGTGTGTAATATTTTCTGCAAGGGTTAGGATTAGTTTAGAAATTCAGCGCATAGCATTAGAGCCTGCCCAATGATCCCAACTAAGTTGGTCTAGACCATAGATTGTCCAACATAAAATCCTATGGTGATGGAAATGTTCTAATGCATTGCCCAGTATGGGACTCACTATCCACATGTGACTATTGAGCACTTAAAATATGGCTAGTATGACTGAGGAACTGAATGCTTAATGGTATTTGATTATATTTTACTTAAAAATAAAGGGGCACCTGGGTGGCTCAGTGGGTTAAAACCTCTGCCTTCGGCTCGGGTCATGATCCCAGGGTCCTGGAATCAAGCCCCGCATTGGGCTCTCTGCTCAGCGGCGAGCCTGATTCCTCCTCTCTCTCTGCCTGCCTCTCTGCCTGCTTGTTATCTCTGTCAAATAAATAGAGAAGAATATTTGAAAAAAAAAAAAAAAAAGAGCCCTGTGTCTAAAGGCTACCTTACTGAACAGCAGTGTTCTACAGCAGGGAGTTACCAAACTACACTTATGACCTAAATCTAACTCACCACCAATTTTTGTAAATAAATATAAGGACTATGGTCCATCTATAGTAAGGATATATGGCCCATCCATAGTAAGGTTATAGGTGCATCCATGTTGTCATAATGGTGGTATATATACAGCCATTATCACACACACACACACACACACAGTATTTATATATGTATAAATATCACATAGTGTTATAAATAAATATAAATACCATATATATCATATATATATGGCCATCACTACAACATGGATGTATCTATAACCTTACTATGGATGGACTATAGATAGATAGATAGCCATTTGCGACAACATTGATGGACCTTGGGGATTTTATGCTAAGTGAAATAAGTCAGACTGAGAAAGAGGAATACTATATCATTTCATTCATAGGTGGGATCTAAAAACAAAACCAAACAAAAACCAAATGAATAAACAAAGAAACAAAAAACAGAATTAGGACTATAAACATAAAGAACAAACTGATGATTGCCAGTGGGGAGGGGGTGGGGGATAGCACAGAATGTGTGAAAGGAAGTAGGAGATACAGGCTTCCAGTTATGGAATAAATAAGTCCCAGAAAGAAAAGGCACAACAAAGGGAATACAGCCAGTCATATTACAATAGCATTGTATGGTGACAGATGGTAGCTATGCTTGTGGTGAGCACAACATAATGTAAGAGCTTGTGGAATCATGATATTGTACACCTGAAACTAATATAATATTGTGTTTTACTATATTCATATTAAAAAATCAAAAAGTATTGTTTTATTTTATTTTATTTATGGCCACATGCACTTGTTTACGTATTGCATATGCTCCTTTTGAACTACATAAGGACTGAGCATAGAACTCATGAGAGCATAGGACTAACAGAATGTAAAATATGTACTATTTGGCCTTTCAACAAAAACATTTGCCAACTTCTAGTCTAGAGAAAGCCAGATTTATAGCCTCACTTTAACTTACCCTATTGATGAGCTATAAATGGCCAAATCAAGGAAAGAACAGAAAGTTAGAGAGCATTTGGAAAATATCCAAACTTCATCTATCCTGTAATTTTGTTAAGCTCCAACTTTAATTGTAGCTACATGCTTCAGCCAGAAGAAGAAAGTGAAGCTTCTTTTTAAAAAAAAATTTTTTTTAAAGATTTTTATTTATTTATTTGACAGGCAGAGATCACAAGTAGGCAGAGAGGCAGGCAGAGAGAGAGAGAGGGGGGGGGAAGCAGACTCCCTGCAGAGCAGAGAGCCCGATGTGGGGCTTGATCCCAGGACCCTGGGACCATGACCTGAGCCGAAGGCAGAGGCTTTAACCCACTGAGCCACCCAGGCACCCCGAAAGTGAAGGTTCTTGAAGGCAAATATAATGTAGGACTATGAGGACAGAGGCAATGTAATGTTTCATTCATCTTTGCATATTTCACAGTATTTAATAACAGCCTAGAGAAATGTATAACAGTTATTTGCTATTGTGTTTTATTTAATCAAATTAAACAGTTATATGCCTATCTCCAAAAAGACTAGACACAAACTAGATAACAAATGTGATAAAAAAGTACACTTTTCCTTAAGTGTAGTGTTTTATATCCATTTCTTTCAAAATGTAATTTTTGCTATAGAATGCCACTACTGTACTTTAAGTCAGAGTGAGTTTTCTGGTTGTCATATTTGTTATATTTGTTATATATATCAAATATATATATATGTATATTTGCCATATTTGTTATATCTGGTTGTCTGGTTGTTATATTTGTTGTAAGTTGCAAGACTACTCACATTCACTAGCTGATTTTGAATTATATTTAATTTTAATAACAAATCAGGGTTTTGGAAAAGAAAGTCTCTCTTCACTTTAAAAAGAACTTGGTATAAATATCAAATTACTATGTTTTACACCTGAAACTAATATGATATTTTATATCAATTATACTTCAGTAATAAAAAATAGTTCATATTTCATTAAAAAAGGAATTTGGTATTACTCTGTAAAGAAAAAATAAAATATAAACTATATTGAGATTAAAATAAGCTAAAAAACTAAGAATGTACTATATATGTTTAACTATATGTACATTAGGCCACAAAGCCTAATTATATGTTTTAAGATATCCAAATGTCTTCTGTTTGAAGCGTAGTTTTATTCCTAGGTATCTTATGGGTTTTGGTACTTTTTTTTTTAAAGATTTTTTTTTATTTATTATTTTGACAGACAGAGATCAGAAGCAGGCAGAGAGGCAGGCAGAGAGAGAGGGAGGAAGAAGGCTCCCTGCTGAGCAGAGAGCCCAATGTGGGGCTCGATTCCAGGACCCTGAGATCATGACCTGAGCCGAAGGCAGAGGCTTAACCCACTGAGCCACCCAGGTGCCCCAGGTTTTGGTACTATTAAAGTGGAATCAATTCTTTAATTTCTCCTTCTACAGTTAACATTGTTAGTGTATAGAAAAGCAACTGGTTTTTGTGCATTGATTTTATATCCTGCTATTTTGCTGAATTGTTATATGAGTTCTGGTAATTTGGAGGTGGAGTCTTTTGAGTTTTTCACATAAAGTATCATGTTATCTGCAAAGAGAGAGAGCTTAAATTCTTCTTTGCCAATTTGAATACCTTTTATTTCTTTTTGTTTCCTGCTTGCTATTGCTAGGACTTCTAGTACTATGTTGAACAATACAGGTGAGAGAGGGCATCCCTGTAATGTTCCTGACCTTAAAAGCTGAGAGCTTTTCCCCATTGAGAATGATATTCTCTGTGAGCTTTTCATAGATGGTTTTTATGATATTGAGGAATGTTCCCTCTGTTTCTACACTCTGAAGAGTTTTAACCAGGAATGGATGTTGTATTTTGTCAAGTGCTTTTTATGCATCAATTGAGAGGATCATGTGGTTCTTGTTTTTTCTTTAATTAATGTGCTTTATCACATTGATTTTCAAATGTTGAACCATACTTGCTTTCCAGGTCATGATGGATATTTCTTTTAATGTATTGTTGGATTCTATTGGCTAGGATGTTGTTGAGTACTTTGGCATCCATATTCATTAAGGATATTGGCCTGTAATTCTCCTTTATGATGGGGTCTTTGCCTGGTTTTGAGATGTGGGTAATGCTGGCCTCATATAACAAGTTTGGAAAATTTCCTTCTATTTCTCTTTTTTGAAACAACTTCAGTAGAATAAGTATTAATTCTTCTTTAAATGTCTGGGAAGCCATCTGGCCCAGGACTCTTGTTTTCTGGGAGGTTTTTTATTACTGTTTCAATTTCATTAATGGTTATTGGTCTATTCAGATTGTCTATGTCTTCCTGTTTCAGTTTTGGAAGTTTATAAGTTTCCAGGAATGCATCTATTTCTTCCACGTTGCTTAATTTGTTGGCATCTAATTGCTAGTAATAATTTCAATAATTGTTTCTATTTCTTTGGTGTTAGTCATGATCTCTCCCCTTTCATTCATGATTTTATTAATTTGGATTCTTTCTCTTTTCTTTTGGATAAGTTTGGCCAGAAGTTTATCAATCTTATTAATTCTTTCAAAGAACCAGATTCTAGTTTTATTGATCTGTTCTACTGTTCTCTGGTTTCTACTTCTCTGCTCTAATCTTCATTATTTCTCTTCTCCTGCATGGTTTAGGTTTTATTTGCTATTCTTTCCCCAGCTCCTTTGGGTGTAAGGCTAACTTGTGCATTTGGGATTTTTCTACTTTTTGAGAAAGGCTTGGATGGCTACATATTTCCCCTGTAGGACTGCCTTTGCAGTGTCCCACAGGTTTTGGACCAATGTGTTTTTATTCTTATTAGTTTCCATGAATTGTTTAAGTTCTTCTTTAATTTCCTGGTTGACCCAATCATTCTCTAGCAGGATGTTCTTTAACTTCCAAGCATTTGAATTCTTTCCAAATGTTTTCTTGAGACTGAGTTACAGTTTCAAATCATTGTGGTCTGAGAATTAGCAGAAAATAATCTCAATCTTTTAGTATTAGTTGAGAACAGATTTGCAATCCAGTATGTGGTCTATTCTGGAGAAAGTTCCATGTGCACTCGAGAAGAATGAGTATTCTGTTGTTTTAGGGTAGAATATTCTGTAGATATCACAAAGTCCATCTAGTCCAATGTGTCTGTCATTCAAAACTCTTATTTCTTTGTTGATCTTCTCTTTAGATGATCTGTACATTGCTGAGAGTGGAGTATTGAGGTCTCCTACTATTAATGTATCATTATCAATATGATTCTTTATTTTGGTTAACAGTTGGCTTATGTAGTTGGCTGCTCCCATGTTGGGCGCATAGATATTTAGAATTGTTAGATTTTCTTGTTGGATAGACCCTTTAAGAGTAGACTTCAAGAGAGGGGAAAGTCAGGATGGCAGAGAAATAGCAGAATGAGATGACATCAGGTATCAGGAGTTCAGCTAGATAGTTATCAAGCCATTATGAACACCTATAAACCCAAAAGGAGGTTGAAGAGAAGAGCAGCAATTCTAGAAACAGAAAATTGATCACTTTCTGAAATGTAGGACGTGTAGAGAAGTGAATCCGAAGCAACGGGAATATAGACTGAGGGATGGCTCCCGGCAAGTCGTGGAGCAACAGAACACAAAATCCAAACTTTTAGAGGTCTGCTCCACTGAGGGATATCACTCCAGATGCTAAGTGGAGTTGGAGCCCTCACAAGGAGAGTGTGTTCTCAGGTCCTGCGGGGCCACAGAAAGATTGGGGTGTCTGAATGTAGCAGAGCTCACAGGTATCAGAGCAGGGAAGCCAACTACAGAGACTGAGCTGAGGAGTAAGCTCTCAGCTTGGGGTTACCTTAAACTGTGATCCGTGGCACAGTTGGACCACTGTTCTTTGAGCAGGGACCCTACAAATGGGAGATCCAGGGAGACCCACCTTCCTCCAGTGGAAGAGCAGTGTGGCAGGAATTTGCTGGATTTGGAGACTCCAAATGTGGCTGTGTGCTTGGTCACAGGCCAGCTGGGAGCATGGCCAGAGACCAGGGCGATGGGAGGGATTGACAGCTTTTCTCTGAAGGTGCACTGAGGAGTGTGGCCCCAAGCTCTTGGCTCCTCTGGGCCAGAGATTGGGAGGCCGCCATTATCATTCCCATCCTCCAGAGCTCTATGGAGAGCATTCAGGGAACAAAAGCTCCTGAGAATGAACGTGAGCAGATTACTTAGGCTGGCCCCTGGCAAGGGCAACACAATTCTGCCTCAGACAAAGACATTTGAGAATCACTACAACAGGCCCCTCCCCCAGAAGATCAGCAAGTATATCCAGCCAAGACCAAGCTCACTGATCGAGAATTCCAGAGGAGGGGAAAGCAGAGCATAGAATTAATGGCTCTTTCCCCATGATTCTTTAGTCTTACAAAGTTAATTAAATTTTTTAAATTTTATTTTTTCTTATTCTGATTTTCCTAACTTTTCCTCTTTCAACATTTTTTAACTAGTTTATCTTAACAATAGCTTTCTAAAAAATTCTTCTTAACCCTTCATTATTATAGTCATATTTTATCCTTCATTGTAGCTAACTTTATTTTTTGTATACATATGGAGTTTTTCCTACTAAAAATTTAATGGATACAATTTCTTCTAATAGATCAAAATATACCCTAAATCTAGCACAAGGCTTTGTTTTACTCTCCAGCCTGAGCAAATTCTCTCCACTTTCTTTTTCTTTCTATTTCCAACTAACATCAATTCCTTTCTAGATTTTCAAAAAAATTTTCATCTTTACAGTCATATTCCATTCCTTCATCATCTTTACCCTTATTTTTGTATATATATATAATTTTCTCTTTCTTTAAATTTTTGAGAGGTAGTTTCTTCTAAGAGACCAAAATACACCCAAAATCAAGTGGGTGGCTCTGTTCTATACAAAAGTCCAATATATATATATATATTATATACTTATATAATATATATCTATAATAATATATTATTATAATATGTATTATTATAATATATTATAATATATGATATAATAATAAATAATATATAATATATGTTTATATATATATTTAAATTTTTAAAATTTCTTTTTACCCCCTTTCTCCTCCCCCAGTTTGGGGACTCTTCAGATTTGGTTAGCATACATTTTTCTGGGATCTTTGCCACCCTTTTAATATTTTATTTCCTTGTTCATATATTCTTATCTGTATAAAACGACAAGGCAGAAATATTCACCACACACACACACACAAAGAACAAGAGTCAGTACTGAAGGCTAGGGATCTAATCAGTATGGACATTGGTAATATGTCAGATCTAGAGTTCAGAATGATGATTTTCAAGGTGCTAGCTGGGCTCAAAAAAGGAATGGAAGATACTAGAAAAACCCTGTCTGGTGAAATAAAAGCTCTTTCTGGAGAAATAAAAGAACTAAAATCTAACCAAGTTGAAATAAAAAAAAGCTATTAATGAGGTGAAGTAAAAAATGCAGGCTCTTACTGCTAGGCTAAATGAAGCAGAAGAGAGAATTAGTGATATAGAAGACAAAATGATGGAGAATAAGGAAGCTGAGTAAAAGAGAGACAAACAACTACTGGACCATGAGGGGAGAATTTGAGAGATAAGTGATACCATAAGATGAAACAATATTAGATTAACCGGGATTCCAGAAGAAGAAGAAGTAAGAGAGAGAGGGGAGAAGGTATATTGGAATGAATTATAGTAGAGAATTTCCCAAATATGACAAAGGGAACAAGCATAAAAATCCAGGAGGCACAGACAATCCCCCTCAAAATCAATAAAAATAGGTCCACACCCCATCATCTAATAGTAAAACTTATAAGTCTTAGTGACAAAGAGAAAATCTTGGAAGAAGTTCAGGACAAGAAGTCTGTAACATACAACGGTAAAAATATTAGATTGGCAGCAGACTTATCCACAGAGACCTGGCAGACCAGAGAGAACTCGCATGATATATTCAGAGCACTAAATGAGAAAAACATGGAGCCAAGAATACTATATCCAGCTAGGCTATCATTGAAAATAGAAGGAGAGATAAAAAGCTTCCAGGACAAACAAAAACTGAAAGAATTTGCAAACAACAAAGTAGCACTACAGGAAATATTGAAAGGGGTCCTTTAAGCAAAGAAAGCCTAAAAGTAGTAGATCAGAAAGGAACAGAGACAATATACAGGAACAGTCACCTTACAGGCAATACAATGGCACTAAATTAATATCTTTCAATAGTTATCATGAATGTAAATGAACTAAATGCCCCAATCAAAGGACACAGGATATCAGAATGGATAAAAATAAACAACAAACAAAAAACAAAACCCATCAATATGTTGTCTACAAGAAACTCGTTTTAGACCCAAAGACATCTCTAGATTTAAAGTGAGGGGGTGGAAAACAATTTACCATGCGAATGGACATCAGAAGAAAGCTGGGTGGCAATCCTTATAACAGATAAATTAGATTTTTAAGCCAAAGACCATAATAAGAAGTGAAGAAGGACACTATATCATACTCAAAGGGTCTGTCCAACAAGAAGATCTAACAATTTAAAATATCTATGCCCCCTAACATGAGAACAGCCAACTACATAAACCAATTAATAACAAAATCAAAGAAACACATTGACAATAATAAATAATAGTAGGGGACTTTAACATCCCCCTCACTGAAATGGACAGATTATCCAAACAAAAGATCAACAAGGAAATAAAGGCCTTAAATGATACACTGGACCAGATGGACATCACAGATATATTCAGAACATTCTATCCCAAGGCAACAGAATACACATTCTTCTCTTGTGCATATGGAACATTCTCCAGAATAGATCACATCCTGGTTCATAAATCAGGTCTCAACCAATACCAAAAGATTGGGATTATTCCCTGAGTATTTTCAGACCACAGTGCTCTGAAGCTAGAACTCAATCACAAGAGGAAAGTTCGAAGGAACTCAAATATATGTAGGCTAAAGAGAATCCTACTAAGGAATGAATGGGCCAAATAGGAAATTTAAAGATTCATGGAAATAAATGAAAATGAAAACACAACTGTTCAAAATCTGTGGGACACAGCAAAGGCAATCTTGAGAGGAAAGTATATAGTGATACAGCATTTCTCAAGAAATAAGAAAGGCAAGGGAAGAGAGGGCAAAAATGAACTATTGGGACTTTGTCAAGATAAAAAGCTTTTATACAGCAAAGGAAACAGTAAACAAAACCAAAAGATAACTGACAGAATGGGAGAAGACATATCAGATAAAGGACTAGTATCTAAAATCTATAAAGAACTTATCAAACTCAACACCCAAAGAATGAATAATCCAATCAAGACATGGGCAGAGGTCATGAGCAGACATTTCTGCAAAGAAGACATCCAGATGGCCAACAGACACATGAAAAAGTGCTCCACATCACTCGGCATCAGGGAAATTGAATTCAATACCATAATGAGATACCACCTCACACCAGTCAGAATGACTAAAATTAACAAATCAGGAAATGACAGATGCTGGCGAGGTTGTGGAGAAAGGGGAACCCTCCTACACTGTTGGTGTGAATGCAAGCTGGTGCAACCATGGAGGTTCCTCAAAAAGTTGAAAATAGAGCTACCCTACGACCCAGTATTCACACTATTAGGTATTTACCCTAAAGATACAAATGTAGTGTTCTGAAGGGGCACACACACACGAATGTTTACAGCAGCAATTCCATAATAGAATTTCCAGCAGAAATTTCCACAATGGAAAGAACCTAGATGTCCATCAACAGATTAATGGATAGAGAAGACATGGTATACGTATATAATGGAATACTATGCAGCCTTCAAAAGAAATGAAATCTTGCCATTTCAATGATGTGGATGGAACTAGAGGGTATTATGCTGAGCGAAATAAGTCAATCAGGGAAAGATAATTATCATATGATCTCTCTGATATGAGGAATTTGAGAGGCAAAATAGGGGGCTTGGGGGAGTAGGGAAGGAAAAAATTAAACAAGATGGGATAGGGAGGGAGACAAACCATAAGAGACTCTTGATCTCACAAAACAAACTGAGGGTTGCTAGAGGGTGGGGATATGGAGAGGGTGGTTGGGTTATGGACACTGGGGAGGGTATGTGCTATGGTGAGTGCTGTGAAGTTTGTAAGCCTGACAATTCACAGACCTGTACCCTTGGGGCAAATAATTCATTATATGTTAATTAACAACAACAAAAAAAGAATAGACTTCAAGAGTAACCAAAAAGTCTCTAACTAAATTCCCTTTAAAATATATGGGGGGGGGGGAAACTCCTAAAATAAGAAAGAAAATGAATATCTACAAAGGTAAAACAGAAAACTCGAAATTCTTTGGCCATGATATTTAGAATCTTCTCTACTGGTGAATAAAACATTAAAATCAATTCCTCAACATTCAGAAACCAGTTCCTCAGCTAATTTCTTAAGCAGTGAATTAAATGCAGTGAGTTTTCAATGGAGTAAGATTTTTTTTCACTCCATTGAAATATTCATTAATTTACCCTTTTAACAAATATTTACTGAGCATCAACTATGTGTGACACACTTTCTGAGATGCCTAGAATATAGTAATGAACAAAACACGGCCCCCACCTCCATGGAACTTACATTTTATCCAGAAAGAGGAGATTTTAATATTCCTATAAATATCAAGTAATAATCTATTAAGGAAACACCAAAATTTTTACCAAATAGTAATTGTAGGATCATTAGTATTGTTTACTAAACATATCTATTTTCCACTCATTCCATGCACATGAAAGGATTGTTCTTCCTTTCCCTCCTGATGTTTGCTTGGCCCTGTTAATATCTTAGGTTGAATAAACTTTAAGTGGAAGGACCTCTTTCTGAATCTCAGTGAAGATGACATAAATCAAGGTCTCTAAGCTGAACTGTGATCTAACTGTATTTTGAGTGAAAAATAAATCTTTGATGTTCTTAGTCAAGGTGAGCAACTATAGCCCATTGGTCAAAACCAGTTCACAAAGTGTTTTTGTAAATAAGATCATGCCTGTGAGATAACATACTGCCTATGGCTGCATTTATGTGACAGTGGCTCATTTGAATAGTTGTAGCAGAGCAACTATTCAGAACAACTACTAAGGGTAACTACTGTGGTCCACAAAGCTTAAAGTATTTACCATATGACCCTTTATAGTAAAAATTTGCTGACCCTATTTTAAGTCACTAAGCTTTGGGTATTATCTATTACCTGTACATAATCTAGATTTTATGGGCTGAATTGCATCCCCTATCCCCAGTTCAAATGTTAAAACTCTAACCCCCAGGACCTCAGAATGTGACTGTATTTTGATATAAAGCTTTCAAAGAGGTGACTAAAATAAAATGAGGCTTTTAGGGTGGGCCCTAATCCAATCTGACTGATGTCCTTGGAAGGAGAGAAAATGGGACACACAAAAAGATACCAGGGATGTATGTGCACAAAGAAATTACCTTTTAAGGACACAGCAGGAAGTCAGCCCTCTGAAACCCAAGGAGACAGATCTCAGAGGAAACAAGACCTGCTGACATCTTGAATTTTGACTTCTGGTCTCTCAAACTATGAAAAAATAAATTTTTGTTGTTTAGCCACAAAATCTATGGTATTTTGTTATGGCGGCCCTAGCAAACTAATATCCCTGTCTATCCTGACTGATGCAGAAATTGGTACCTAAATATCAGGTGATGGCGTAAATAACGACAAAATATGGTGACTATTTAATTTGCTAAGTCAGCATATGCTACAAAATGTGAAATAATTTCTTAATTACTTAATTCAAATTACTAAATGTAGGCAGTACTTTTCATATTATGTTATGATGGTCTTAACCATTTACTAATATAACTAGCTAGCTAGCTAGCTATCACTTATCATCTATCTATCTATCATCGATCTCTATTCTATCTTTATATCTAGCTATAAATTTACTTGACTTAGTTCTCTGTGCATATAATATATGATTTCATTGGTGATTTTTCAAGTTAAAAAATAACATAACTCACTCTGTTCCAAACAATCAGAATACATTGTATATCTGAAAAGCCAAACTGTCGTAAAATAGAGTGTGGCTGTTTGATAACCCTGCAACTGACAGATAGCAGGAGATGTTTGTTAGTATCTAGGGACAAAGACTTTAAAATTATGTTTCTTAGTTGTCCTAAAAAGGGTAAAATATACAAAAACACTTCAATGTAGTTGTAGTCATAAATGTTCTTTATCAAGAAAATTCTCTGCATTTTTTCTTTTTTTCTTGTTTTGTTTTGGGGTCCTGTTTTATGAACTTAGAGCCCTTTTGTGTTTTGCAGTCCCAAATAGCCAACTCACATTTCAAGTTTAAGATATAATCCACTGCTCAACAATCATTGACTATTTTGTGTTTTGCCTCAACACAGTGCATTGGAGTACTCTTCAAAGGAAAACACATTTACATAAATAAATGTATCTTTCATTTCATATCAAAGAAAGTCAATCATATTATTTTGCCTAGAGAATCTATTATTAGAGAAACAATTTTGTTTTTCAGCCCCTACTCATTGATGAATAGGATTGATCTTATTTATAATACTAACATGAAAGGCAAGGCTCTCTGTAGATGAAAGAAAGCCAGTGGTCTCAGCAGAACAATTCAGAAGTGTATGAGCATGAGTTGAAAATGTGACTGGCTTTCCAAAGTCTCTCCAGATGTAAGGATTAGAACAGTGCAAGTGCCAATTGCACTGTGAATTCAAAGAAGCACCAAGCACCACTTCAAAGTGTAGTTTTAGTAATACACATTCATAACTCTCAGTCTTTTGCATTGCTAAGATCCTCAACAACATGTCAGGTTTTCCAGTAGTTATTAGAAGCATTCTAATAACATGCTTTACAGTTTTCACATCATAGCTAGTATTGCACAGGTGTTGCCAGTTTAGAAGGGATGAGCCCCACCCCCACTGTGTGATAGATATTCTTTGCCTGAACCATTAAGGTAAGTAAAAGTGGTCAGATGATTCTTCCTCTGTTGGGAGCTCCCACGATCTCCAAATCTCGCTTTTCACCCAAATGACAGGTAATGTTATTTTGGTTGGAGGTGTGCTTTTCCAAGAGAGAAGTGAAAGCCTCTCAGAATCAGGAGTTTAGACTCAATCAATAAAAGTCATATGGGTGTCACTTTTGTTGTAGCTGTGTGTCCTTGACCAGGTTTCATAGTGTGGAAATGAAGAGACTGCTGTCTTTGAGGCATTGGATCACAGCTCTGTGGGGGCCCATGTTGCCCCTGACCATATTTTAAAAACTTCTTCACATGAGCACCTTCTGTACTGACTACTCAGACTACTCCTACATGGCCCCCTCTTCCTCCACAGTTCTAACTAATGTCATAGAGCTTGGCACCTTAGGATTTAAAGCATATTATTGTAGTATCTGTGGCTAAACTGTAGACTGCTTTAGAGCAGAAACAATGCACTGGCCTGTCTGTCTCTTATAGCTCCTATAACCCCAGAGAACGATGAAGATGGAGATGATGATGCTGATGATGTGGTGGAGGACATATTAGCAACAGTGGTAACTAACATTTGTTAGCTGTCAAAGCCCATGTTAAGCCCTTTTCATGAGTCTTTTTACTTCATCTTCACAGGAGACCTTTGAGGTACAGATGAAGGAACTGAGGCTGAGGTCACTGTCTTCAGTCACTGTACGGGTTTGAATAGTGTTCTCCAAAATTTGTGTCCATCTGGATCTCTGAATATGTCTTTATTTGCAAATAGATTCTTTGCAGATTTAGATAATTCAGTTAAGATGAGGATACAGGGGAAGGAAAAAATTATTTTCTCTTAACAGTTCTAAATTCTCACTGAAGTCTCTTCCCCTTCTTCCTTCTTCTATTTCTCCTGGTGGCTGTAGTCCTTGGTAGAGTATAGAGGAACACCAAGGGAAAATGGACTGAGGGCTCAAGATGAGGAGAAACATTCCAGATAAAGGGTTTGGTATTTATCATTCATGGGACTCTCCTATCTTTGCTTACCTCCCAATTCTTACTGGTGTCTTCATTTTGTGTGTAAAGCACAGCAAGAACCCCCATGCTTCATAGAGTCAGAACCTCCAATCATTTGCCAAATAGCTCATATGGTGAAATGGTGTCAAGTGCCTAGGACAGTGCTTGTCCACAGGAGGTGCTCAACTGAAATGCAGTAAAGTAAATGGCAGGAGCCCTCTCCCAATTCTCTCTTTTTCTTTCACCTTTGGCCCCCTTCACCCCTTTTATATTCTGTTTCTTTATATGTTAACAGGCTACTATAACCATTTTAAGAGCTCTCTAGCACACATTTAAGTATTCACATCCAATATGGATGTATTACTCAAACTATATCCTTGAAGTGTTCGTAATCTCATATGAGAGGAAATACTATCAAAACAAGTCAAAGTATCTGTGGTGGCTTACTTGAGTAAAGATACCCAGCCAGTCCAAAGCTATGACCTCATGTAGATCTCCCCTTCTGCCATACTTGTCAGAAAGAGGCAATATTCTGCAAAAATAATTAAAAAATGCATTTAAGAGTTTCCTATAAAGGAGTTTGTTTGAGAGTCAAATAAAAAAAAGTTTAAGGAAAAATTTGTTAAATGTAAAGTTCCATTTATTATTCTGCTCAACACTAATTTTTTTCATTCAAATTAGTTGAGAGCAATGGCTATATGAACTATATGTGACTCATTAAAGTCACAATAATTATTTAAATATAATTTAAAATTTGGTAAAACAATTCAGCAGTATATATACATATATATTTTCATTTTTCAAGCATGAATAAGCTTCATGATTTGTAAATTAAATTCTAACCTTTTTTGAAAAATATAGTAAGATATGAAATAAAACTTGTCCTGGTTTTAGCACTAGTTGTCTTTGAATATGTTTAGCAGCTTCACAAGTATTTAGTTTTTATAGCATATTCTTTTATATTTTAAAAGTCTATGTTTATTTTGGAACTTTTTTACAGATATTTTAGTGTAAGACTAATTTTGAGTCTAAAGCGAATGATAATTATCTCTCTGAACTTTTTCTTTTTTAAAATTTCTTGAAGTTGTCATTGATCTAAAATGAATACAATAAATAACAAAAGATAGTCTCTATGTGAGAGTGTGTATATGTGTATATATACATATATATGTATATATGCATATGTATGTATATATATATACACATGTATTTTTAACCTTGTAATCACCTTCATCTGCTTAAATATATAAAACATAAAATAACTTTGCTATTGAATCTCTACTATGATTATGGTTTTTTAGCCTTTACTTTGTTTCATTTATAATCTGTAAACTAAGATTGATAAGACTGCCCTTTGTCAAGTAATTATTTCTTACTTTCTAAGTAATTTAAAACCTGAGCTAATTGGAATATTTCTGAGTAATTCTCATTTAATTATTTCCAAACATGCAAATATTTCTATCGAAAGTAGTCAAGGTCTCACAAATTATACTCTTTGACTTCAACCTTCAGTTCTGTATAATGAGAAATATGGATAAAAATCTAGGTTTAAACTAAAAAATATTCTACAGTAAAGAGAAAATATTGGCTCCACATTTCCCTACAAGCTGTTCTGTTCAATATCCCATGGCAAATTTTGTCCCTGCAACAAAAAGATAGATTATTTTTGTCTCATTAATTTTTATGTAAAATTATTCTTTGTTCTCTTGGTTGCTCTCTGTCTAAATTGGAAGGGAGATAACTACAGATTTTTTTATGAGTTTAATTGTCCACATTTATATATCTATCACTTGTAATTTTAAAAATGGATATTATGTATATCCATGATATTTTGTAATTACTCTTTGCTATTTATTTTATATTTATTGTATAAATTTTAGAGCAATGGCAATGTCATTGTAATGAATAAAGGAAAAGAAATTAAAAAAAGACAAAAGCTGGTGAGATCATTACCACTCGCCATAGACAGAAAACGAGTCCTACACTAAAATATAGGTAATGAATTTCCAAAACAAACATAGACTTTTAAAATATATAGGATTTTAAGTAATGTTGAGTCAACTTTCAGAAGGGGAGAAAATACTTGTAAATGACACATATAATAAAGAGTTCGTATCCAAAATCTATAAAGAACTTATCAAACTCAACACCCTAAAAACAAATAATCCAGTTAATAAGTTCAGTTAAGATATGAATAGACATTTTTCCAAAGAAGACATACAAGTAACTAACAGAGACATGAAAAGATGGTCAACATCACTTGTCATCAGGGAAATTCAAGGCAAAACTACTATGAGATATCACCTCACACCTGTCAGAATGGCTAAAATTAACAACACAGGAAACAACAGATGTTGGTGAGGATGTAGAGGAAAAGGAACATCTTACTCTGTTAGTAGGAATGCAAACTGGTGTGGCCACTCTGGAAAACAGTATGGAGTATCCTCAAAAAGTTAAAAATAGAACTACCTTATGGTCCAGCAATTGCACTACTAGGTGTTTACCCAAAGGATACAAAAATACTGATTCAAAAGGCACGTACACCCTGATATTTATAGCAGCATTATCAACAACAGTCAAAATATGGAAATGGTCCAGATGTCCATTGACTGATGAATGGATAAGGAAGAGGTGAATACATATGGAGATGGAATATTAGCCATAAAAACAATGAAATCTTGCCATTTGCAACAGCATGAGTGGGGCTAGAATTTATTATGCTAAGTGTAATATCAGCCAGAGAAAGACAAATACCATATAATTTTGATGAGGGAACAGAAGGCTGGCTGAGGACAAAGAAAAAGCTGACACCCTGCTACCTTCCCCCAACCCCACTCCTGGGTGGGACATATTGTGACATTCTTTAGGAATCTCCTACCTATCTTATTGCTAATACATCGCTAGAGGGAAAAATGACCTTGACAATGGCAAGGCCTCAAGGCCTCCAGTACCTTGTAGGTCCTTTTTAGCATATGGGAGTTCTATTGAAACCTCCCTTTTCCTTACCTCCCCCAACCACATGGTGCATAATCTAACACCCCTCACAACCTGGGGCAACAGCTCTTTCTGCCCATGGGTCCTGTCCCCATGCTTTAATAAACCACCATTTTGCACAAAAGATGTCTCAAGAATTTTTTCTTGGTCATCGGCTCCAGATCTCACCCCACCAAACCTCACTTATATTCTAAAACTTCATCAATTTCACTCGTATGTGTAATTTAGGAAACAAAACAGGTGAACATAGAGAAAAAAAAAAAAGAGAGAGGCAAACCATAAAACAGACTCTTAACTGTAAAGAATGTATTGAGGGTTTCTTTAGGGAAGGTGGATGGGGATATGAATTAAGTGGGTGATGGGGATTAAGGAAGGTACTTCTTGTGAAGAGCACTGGGTGTTATATGTAAGTGATGAATCACTGAATTCTACTCCTGAAACTAATATTACATTATATGTTAACTAACTAGAATTTAAATAAAAACTTCAAACTACAAAATCTAAATCAGAAGCAATGAAATAAAATACACCAAATTATGCTATTATAACTGAATACTTCTGAATCCTCAAAACATATTCAAGGACAGCTATGCTAAAACCAAGACAACTTTTATTTCGTATCTTACTATCTTTTTCAAGAATAGGACATTATTTAATTTATAAATCATAAAGCTTATTAATGACTAAAAAATGAATAAACTAAAAAATAATAATATTTGTATTAAAATTATAAACATTACTCTACTAAATAATTTCCAGTGTCTTGGACAGGAGGGAAGTAAGATGAAAGCTTCCCAGGACTTTTTTTTTTGAATCCTATTGAGGACTGTCTTTTTAGATAAATTATAGCAGAAATAAACTCACTTTCTTAATATCTTGCATTTTTGTTGTTCAGAGAATTCAAGATTATCTGGATGAAAGGTGTGGGACACTAGGTAAGACTATAACCAATAGTAGAATTACCAAAGGAAACATATACACAAAGAACAAAGAAAAGATGCAAATTTCAACAAGAACATAGAAATTTGAGATTAAGCCAATGAGAGAGATAGATACACATAAATAAACAGATACAAGACATAGATACATTCTAATACTCATTCCATTTTATACAACACCTGAATAATACTTGTTTATTGAATTAATTCATTAAGCACAAGGGACTTTCCTTTTTCCAATGTATACATTCTGTCTATTTTCCTGGATCCACCAAAATTCACATGTGGTTACAGATGAAAGTATTGTTGATTTAAATTTGTGATTACTAATAGATACATTAATTTAATTAATTAAAAAAGACAAGTGGCATGTCAAAAAGCATAGTCATCAGATTCAGAAAGATGAACCTCTCTGCTCAGAGAGTTTTGCAAACACTCTGTCCATCATTTTCTCATGTATATAGCAAGAAAAAAAATTAATACCTCATTAAGATGTCATGGAAAAATAAGAAGGGAATCCTCTAGCTATTTTTGGGAATACTATTTCTATAATTATAAAAATTGAAATATGTTTAATAATCTATTACAATAGTAATCAAAAATTTTCCAATAGTTCTCGAATATCAATTCACCAGTTTTCAATAATCTTTTAAAACCTAGAGGAATTGCTGTATGCCACAGAAGTGAGCTAGGTTGAAAGAATATTAGACAGATATTAATTTTTTTATTTGTTCCATTATCTTAACTTTCAAAAATAGCCTAGAAGGAACATATGGCATATTAAAAAATACAAAAACAACTCAGAATCAACTTTATTTACAGTGTTAAGAAAAACTATCACTGAAATACTAGATTAACTAAACCAATACCTATTAAGTTATATATTTGGGAATCTAAGAATATGCCAAGAGTTGAATCTAACTTCTGATTTCAGCAAGGAATATGCTTTGAAATTAACAGAAAAACACACCATAAAGAAGACCAACAGAGGAATTTGAATGCAGGTGAAATTATAGACATGGGATTCAGACAATGAAAGTCCAACGTAAACATGACTGCTGTTATGAAGAAAGGAACACAAACAAATATGAGGGGGAAAAAAACCCACACTAAAGATTTAATAGAAGAAAAAACTTAAATGAAAGGAGATACAAGTCAGTTAAAAAGACACATTGCTGTGAGGAAAAATTAGGAAAACTTCACCAACTCTGAGATATAAACTATCAAAACTTACTAAAATATCAGAATATACAAAGACTTTACCAGACAGATTAAAAGGATGCACATCACAGTCAATGGGGGAAAATAAGAAAGCAGCTTGGTATCAGGTCTCTCCTAAGCAGCATCAGATTTCATGAAATAATAGAGCAATTGTTCCAACTAAGGGCAATTCCCCTCTGGGGATACTAAACAACATCTAAGGACATTTTTTATTGTCACAACTGGGGTGGGTGCTACTAGTATCTAGTAAGTAGAGGTCAGGGATATTATCAAATATCTTATAAAGCTCACGAGAGTGCCCCCACCCCCACACACATACTCAATAAATCATTATCCAGACCAAAATGTCAATAGTGCTGAGGTTGAGAAATTCTGCAATAAAGTAATGAAAGATGAGTTTGTGGAGGGGAAAAAGAATGTGAACCAAGTATTCTTTACCCAATAAGGCTAAAATTCAAGTCAAATGGCAACAAGAAAATATTTTCCAATATTCCAAGCTCAGGAAGTATAGTGTTAGTAAAATCTTGAAAAATTTCCTGAAATATAAAACATAGGAAAATAAAATGTGAATCAAAATTAAAAACTCATAAATAAAATTTATATAAAACACAGATATTGGGTTGAATCCAACTAAACATAGAGTTAAACATAAATATACATGTCTAAATAACAATTAGTAGCTTTCAAACAAAGGATAACATTTTCAAAGATCATAAAAAGAACCTGTATACCATGTAAAAAGATAAATGATATGTCAGTGTAAGATACCAAGGTATAAATGTAAAATAATAGAGGTGAATAGCTTCTAAATAAACAGAGAGATAATAAACAACAAAGACAGAAATCAGTGTGAACATTTATGCCAAATAATGGGAATAACAAATGTAAAAACAACAACAACAACAACAACAAAACAACTACAGGACATAAGAAAGAAATGAACATTTGTAGGTATAATAAAAGACTTCAACTTAATAGTCTCAATTTGTGACACATCACATTAAAGGAAAGAATTGGGGATTAAAGATCTGAATAAGAACATTATGTAAGAGTGTTATTTTTAAGCATACACAAGCATATAATCTAAAAAATGATAATATCATCTGATATTCAGATTCCTGTGGAACATATTTCTTTTTATTTTTTATTTTATTTTTTAAAAAGATTTTATTTATTTATTTGACAGACAGAGATCACAAGTAGGCAGAGAGGCAGGCAGAGAGAGAGAAGAAGGGAAGCAGGCTCCCTGCTGAGCAGAGAGCCTGATGTGGGGCTCGATCCCAGGATCCTGGGATCATGACCTGAGCCGAAGGCAGAGGCTTTAACCCACTGAGCCACCCAGGCACCCCCGTATTTTTTTTTAATTGACTACGTGTTGCAGGCTAGATGATTAAATAATTTCCTAACTACATAAATACTTTGTAGTTTAAAATTATAAACCATTATTTGACCACAATATAGTGAAACAAATTATTTTCATTCTATTTTCTATTTAGAACAATTTTATTGATTATAGACTTTAATAGATAACAGAGTTTTTAACTATCATTGTTTTCTAGATATTTTGCATTTTGTTTTCTATTCTCTTTTTGTTTAAAGAGTTTTTTTAGTTTTGGAACCCAAAGTTTTCCAACCATATTTTAGTAAACAATGGTGAGCTCTGGGACAAATCTAAGCAGCTTAAAATACTTATATTTGTAGTCCTTGAAGAGTAGGGGCAAAACAGTGAAATAATTTAAAGAAGTAATAACTAAAAATTTTCCAAATTTGATGAAACTACCACCCAAAGATTCAAGAGGTTCAATGAACTCCAAGAACAACATATACCAAGGAAATGACACCAATGCAATAAAATGCATTAAAAGTAGAGATAAAGAGAAATTACTGAAGGAAGCCAGGGAAGAAAGATACAGAGGAACAAAAGCAAGGATTAAATCAGACTTTTTATAAAAAAAAAAAAAAATGCAATCAGAGACATTAAAACAACATTCCTAAAGAACTTAAAGGAAAAAAAAGTCCAAATATAATTCCATACCCAGAAAAAATATCATTCAAAATGGAAGTGAAATAAAATGTATTCAGATATACAGAAGCTGAGTAAACTGATCACCAACACTGACACTGCAGGAATATTAAAAGAAATTTTTCAAGTTGAAAAAAAATGACATTAGACTAAAATGGTGAAACGGGGGAAAATCTCTTAATGTTCAAATGTCTTTAAAAGATAATCAATTGTTTAAACCAAAAATAAAAATTATATATTATGGATTTTAAACAAATGTAGAGGTAAAGGATTAAAAACAATGGGACAAACCACAGGAGAAGGGAAACTATTCCAAGGTTCTAATATTATGTGTGAATTGGCATACTATTACCTCAAGGTAGGTTGGTAAGAAAAGGTGTATACCATAAACCCTAAAGAAAACATTTAAAAAATAAATTGTTATAGCGGATAAGCATACAAAGGTGATAAAAACAAACAAACAAACAAACAAACAAACAAACAAAATTGGCCAAACTAATCCCCCCCCAAAAAGAAAGAGGACCCAAATTAATAAAATTATGAATGAAAAGGGAGAGATCATGACTAACACCAAGGAAATAGAAACAATCACCAGAAATTATTATCAACAGTTACATGCCAATAAGTTAAACAGCCTAGAAGGAATGGATGCATTCCTGGAAACCTAAGAACTTCCAAAACTGAATCAGAAATAAATTGGCAACCTGAATAGAACAACAATTAGTAAAAAGATTGAGGCTGTGATCAAAAACCACCCCAAAAATAGGAGCCCAGGACCTGATGGATTCCCTGGGGAATTCTACCAAACATTCAAAAAAGAAATAATACCTATTCTCCTGAAGCTGTATCAAAAAGTAGAAACAGAAGGAAAACTTCCAGACTCTTTTCACGAAGCCAACATTATCCTGATCCCCAAACGAGGCAAAGACCCCACCAGAAAGGAGAATTTCAGACCAATATCCCTGATGAATATGGATGCTAAGGTTCTCAACAAGATCCTAGCTAATAGGATCCAACAGTACACTAAAAAGATTATCCACCATGACCAGGTGGACCTTATCCATGGGATGCAAGTGTGGTTCAATATTCACAAATCAATCAATGTGATAGACAAAATCAATAAGAGAAGAGAGAAGAACCACATGGTCCTCTCCATTGATGCAGACAAAGCATTTGACATTATACAGCATCCATTCCTGATTAAAACTCTTCAAAGTATAGGGATAGAGGGAACATTCCTCAAATTCATAAAATCTCTCTATGAAAAACCCAAAGCAAGTATCATCCTCAATGGGGAAAAGCTGACAGCCTTTCCTTTGAGATCAGGAACACGACAAGGATGCACACTCTCACCACTGTTGTTCGGAAGTCCTAGAAACAGCAATCAGACAACAAAAAGAAATAAAAGGTATCCGAATTGACAATGAAGAAATCAAACTCTCTCTCTTCATAGATGACATGATACTTTATATGGAAAACCCAAAAGACTCCACCCCCAAACTACTAGAACTCATACAGCAATTCAGTAGTGTGGCAGGATACAAAATCAGTTGCTTTTTTACACACTAACAATGAAAATATAGAAAGGGAAATGAGAGAATCAATTCCATTTACTATAACACTGAGAACCATAAGATACCTGGGAATAAACTTAACAAAAGAAGTAAAGGATCTCTACTCAAGGAACTACTGAATACTCATGAAGGAAATTGAAGACACAAAAAGATGGAAAAGCATTCCATGCTCATGGATCAGAAGAATAAATATTGTTAAAATGTCTATACTGCCTATAGCAATCTACTTTAAATGCCATTCCAATCAAAATTCCACCAGCATTTTTCAAAGAGCTGGAACAAACAATCCTAAAATTTGTATGGTACCAGAATAGACCCCGAATTGCTAAGGAAATGTTGAAAAAGAAAAAACTGGGGGCATCACATTGCATGATTTTAAGCTCTACTACAAAGCTGTTATCACCATGACAGCATGGTACTGGCACAAAAGCAGACACATAGACCAGTGGAATGGAGTAGAAAGCCCAGATATAGACCCTCAACTCTATGGTCAAATAATCTTCAACAAAGCAGGAAAAAATATACAGAGGAAAAAAGTCTCTTCAATAAGTGGTGCTATGAAAATTGGACAGCTATGTATAGAAGAATGAAACTCGACCATTCTCTTACACCATATTTTCGAAATGGATAAAGACCTCAATGTGAGGCAGGAATCTATCAAAATCCTAGAAGAGGACCCAGGCAGTAACCTCTTTGACATTGGCCACAGCAACTTCTTTCAAGATATGTCTCCAAAGGCAAAGAAAACAAAAGCAAAAATGAACTTTTGGGACTTCACCAAGATAAAAAGCTTCTGCACAGCAAAGGAAACATTCAACAAAACAAACAGGCAACCCATGGAATGGGAGAAGATATTCACAAATGACACTACAGACAAAGGGCTGATAAAAAGGACAAGATCTATAAAGAACTACTCAAACTCAACACACACAAAACATATAATCACATCAAAAAATGGGCAGCAGACACGAACAGACACTTCTCTAAAGAAGGCATACAAGTGGTAAAGACATATGAAAAAAATGTTCATCATTATTAGCCATCAGGGAGATTCAAATCAAAACCACATTGAGATAACACCTAACACTACTTAGAATGGCCAAATTAACAAGAGAGTAAACAACAAGTGTTGGAGAGGATGTGAAGAAAGGGGAACCCTCTTACACTATTGGTGGGAATGCAAATTGGTGCAGCCACTTTGGAAAACAGTGTGGAGATTCCTCAAAAATTTAAAAATAGAGCTACCTTATGACCCTGCAATTGCACTACTGGGTATTTATCCCAAAGATACAGAAGTAGTGAAAAGAAGGGCCACTTGTACCTCAGTATTCATAGCAGCAATGGTCACAGTCGCCAAACTTTGGAAAGAACCAAGATGCCCTTCAACAGACGAATAAAGAGATTATGGTCCATATATACAATGAAGTATTATGACTCCATCAGGAAGGATGAATACCCAACTTTTATATCAACATGGAGAGGACTGGAAGAAATTATGCTGAGTGAAATAAGTCAAGCAGGGAGAGTCAAGTATCATATGATTTCACTTACTTGTGGAGCATAAGGAATAACACGGAGGACATTGGGAGATGGAGAGGAGAAGTGAGATGGGGGAAATCGGAGCGGGAGAAAAACTTTGAGAGACTGTGGACTCTGAGAAACAAACTGAGGGTTTTGGAGGGGAGGGAGGTAGGGGGTTGGATGAGCCTGGTGGTGGGCATTACAGAGGACATGTATTGCATGGAGCACTGGGCGTGGTGCATAAACAATGAATTTGGAAACACTGAAAAGAAATAAAATAAAATAAAATGTAAAAAAAGGATATTTATGAAATTCTCCAATCTAAAAGAAGTGGGAAAATGAAATTATGAACAAAAAACATAAAAGAATGGCATTAATTACAAGAGAGCACAAAAGTAAATTTTGGAGTGATAAAAATATTGTGTATCTTGACCAAGCTGGTATTTCATGACTATATATATTTTTTAAATCCAGCAATCTTAGAACTGAACATCTGAAAAGGGTGGATTTTACTGAATACAAATTAATGTATTTGACTTCAGAAGAAATTTGACTTCAGAAGAAAAATCAATTAAAAAAAGAAAAAGGAAAAAGCCAATTTATCTGCAAGGCATATTTGTCTCCATTTGCATAAAAATTAAAATACATAGGAATGTATGGTATCTAATAATCAAAGGTTTAGTGCTTTATTTTAAAAATTAGAATTATTTTCTACATTAAAAAATGACATGATAGGGTAATAACAATTTGGTAAAAAAAAAATAGGTAGTAAATAGGAGAACCTTAGTGTCAGTTTCTGGAAAACAAGCATGACAATCCTTCTGCAGCACTCAGAGCTAACTAGAATATCTCCCAGATCACCCACGCTGGGGAAGGAAGCCAACTGAAACTTCACTTGTTTACCATAAGAATAGTGAACAAAACCTGGCAGAATGGTACTCTTATCAGCGGTGGCATTCCTCATCTGACTTCAAGTCAAGCAATGGTAGAAAAAGAAGCTGAGGGATGAGAGTAAGATTTGTATGCCACAAGAGAGTAGCAGTACCACAGAGGCAAAGAACAGAATGGCAAGAAAGTCTTCAGGGAGAGCTTGCCAAAGAAGGAGAATGTGTTATCTATGCTCATTTCCCACTTCAGTAATAGAATTTGGTGATATTAGAATTTCCTTCAAAGACTGAAGACTTGGTAGTTAAAGGCTGAGGAATGTCTATGTTCTAAATCAGGTAGGAGAAATCCTCAGGAACCAGTGCACTGGAAGACTCCCAAAATCTCAATGGGTATCTGACTTGTCCAAGGTCTTCAATAAATAAATAAAACTCTTAACAAGTTTTTTTTTAATTTAAATTCAATTAATTAACATATAATGTATTATTACAGGTCTGTGATTCATCATGTACAGGTCTGTGATTCATCAGTCATATATAATACCCAGTATTCATTACATCACACGCCCTCCTTAATATCCATTACCAAGTTACCCCATCCCTCCCCCCACCCAACCCCAGCAACCCTCAGTTTGTTCCCTATGATTAAGAGTCTTTTAAAGTTTATCTCCCTCTCTGGTTTTGTTTTGTTTCATTTTTTTCCTCTCTTCCCCTATGATCCTTTATTTTGTTTCTTAAGTTCCACACATCAGTAAGATCATATGATAATTGTTTTTCTCTGATTGACTTATTTTGATTAGCATAACACCCACTAGTTCAAACCATATCACGGCAAGTGGTAAGATTTCAATTTTTTATGGCTGCATAATATTCATATATATACATATATGTATATATATACCTACATATACATATATTTGATCATGTGATATATATATATATATATATATATATATATATATATATATCGATCAATCACATTTTCTTTGCCCATTCGTCTGTCAATGGACATCTGAGTTCCTTCCACAGTTTGGCTATTGTGGACATTGCTGCTATAAATAATGGGATGCAGATCACTACATTTGTATCTTTGGGGTAAATACCTAGTAATGCAATTTTTGGGTCATAGGGTAGCTCTATTTTCAACTTTTTGAAGAATGGCCACACTGTATTCCAGAGTTACTGCACCACCTGAATTCCCACAAACAGTGTAAGAGTGTGCCCCTTTCTCTGCATCCTCACCAACATCTGTTTTTTCCTAATTTGTTAATTTTAGCCATTCTGACTAGTGTGAGGTGTATTTCATTGTGGTTTTGATTTGTATTTCCCCGATGCTGAATGACGTTGAGCATTTTTTCATGTGTCTCTTGGCCATTTGTACGTCTTTGGCAGCAATGTCTATTCATGAATCCTGCCCATTTCTTGATTTTTATCTTGACAATGTCCCAAGAGTTCATTTTGCCATTGTTTCCCTTGTCTTTGGTGGTAAGCCTAACCAGAAGTTGCTGCAGCCAAGGTCAAAGGGATTGTTGCTTATGTTTTCCTCTAGGATTTTGATGATTTCCTGTCTCACTTTTAGGTCTTTCATCTATTTTGAGTCTATTTTTGTGTATTGTATAAAGAAATAGTCCAGTTTCATTCTTCTGCATGTGGTTGTCCAATTTTCCCAACACCATTTGTTGAAGAGACCTTTTTTTTTTTTTTTTCTCTCCCATTGGAGGTTCTTTCCTGTGTGGTCAAATATTAGTTGACCATAGAGTTGAGGATCCATTTCTGGGTTCTCTATTCTGTTCCCTTGATCTATGTATTTGTTTTTGTATCAGTATCATATTGCCTTGATAATTACAGCTTTGTAATACAGCTTGAGGTCAGGCATTGTGATGGCACTAGTTTTGGTTTTCTTTTTCAACATTCCTTTAACTATTCAGGGTGTTTTCTGGCTCCATACAAATTTTAGGATTATTTGTTCCAACTCTGTAAAAAATTATTGATGTTATTTTGATAGGGATTGCATTGAATGTGTAGATTGGCCTAGGTAGCATAGATATTTTAACAATATTTGTACTTCCAATCCATGAACATGAAACATTTTTTCCATTTCTTTGTGTCTTCCTCAATTCCTTTCATAATTTTGCTGAGTACAGATCCTCTGCCTTTTTGGTTAGGTTTATTCTTAGGTGTCTTATGGTTTTGGGTACAATTGTAAATGGCATCAACTCTTTAATTTCTCTTTCTTCTGTTTCATTGTTATTGGTTAGGAAGGCAACTGATTTCTGTGCATTGATTTTATAACCTGCCACTTTGCTGAACTCTGTAAGAACTGTAGCAATTTTATGATAGAATCTTTTGGGTTTTCCACATAGAGTATCAGGTCATCTGCAAAAAGTGAGAGTTTGACTTTTTCTTTGATGATTTGGATGCCTTTGTTTCTTTTTGTTGTCTGATTGCTAAGGCTAAGACTTCTAGTCCTATGTTGAGCAGCAGTGGTGATAGTAGACATTCCTTCCATATTCTTGACCTTAGGGGAAAAGTTCTCAGTTTTTGCCCATTGAGAATGGTATTCTCTGTAAGCTTTTTATAGATAGATAAGATATAGATCATATAGATATATGATATTGAGATATGTTCCCTCCATCCCTACACTGTGAAGAGTTTCCATCAAGAAGTGATGCTATACTTTGTCAAATGCTTTTTCTGCATCTATTGAGAGGATCATATGGTTCTTGTCTTTTCTTTTATTTATGTATCATATTGATTGGTTTGCTGATGTTGAACCAACCTTGCAGCCAAGGAATAAATCCCACTTGGTCATGGTGAATAATCCTTCTAATGTACTGTTGGATCCTACTGGCTAATATTTTGTTGAGAATTTTTGCATCCATGTTCATCAGGGATATTGCTCTGTAATTCTTTTTGGTGGGGTCTTTGTCTGGTTTGGGGATCAAGGTAATGCTGGCCTCATAGAAAGAGTTTGGAAGTTTTCCTTTCATCTCAATTTTTTGAAACAGCTTCAGAAGAATAGGAATTATTTCTTCTTTATATGTTTGGTAGAATTCCCATGGAAAGTCATCCAGCCCTGGCTCTTGTTGGGAGGATTTGATTACTGCTTCAAGTTCCTTGAGCCTGTTCAGGTTTTCTATTTTTCCTGTTTCAGTTTTGGTAGTTTATATGTCTTTAGGAAAGCATCTATTTCTTCCAAATGCCTAATTTTTTGGCATATATTTGCTATTCATATGTTCTTATCATTATTTGTATTTCTTCAGTGTTGGTTGTGATTGCTTTTCTTTTATTCATGATTTTATTTATTTTGGTCTTTTCTATTTTCTTTTTGATAAATCTGGCCAGGGTTTTATCAATCTTATTAATTCTTTCAAAGAACCAGCTCCTAGTTTCATTGGTCTATTCATTCTTTTGGTTTTGATTTCATTGATTTTTGCCCTGATCTTTATGATTTCTCTTCTCCTACTGGGTTTAGGCTTTCTTTGCTGTTCTTTCTCCAGATCCTTTAGGGTAGGGCTAGGTTGTATATTTGAGACCTTTCCTGTTTCTTAAAGGCTTGTGCTATATACTTCCCTCTTAGGACTACCTTTGCTGCACCCAAAAGATTTTGAACAGTTGTGTTTTCATTTTCATTTGTTTCTACGCATTTTTAAAATTCTTCTTTAATTTCCTGGTTGACCTATTCATTCTTTAGTAGGATGCTCTTTAGCTTCCATGTATTTGAGTACTTTTCAACTTTCCTCTTATGATTGAGTTTCAGTTTCAAAGCATTGTGGTCTGAAAATATGCAGGGAATTATCCCAATCTTTTGGTACCAGTGGAGACCTGATTGGTGACCCAGAATGTGATCTATTCTGGAGAATGTTCCATGTGCACTAGAGAAGACTATGTATTCTGTTGTTTTATGGAATTATGGAATGCTCTGAATATATCTGTGAAGTCCCTCTGGTCCAGTGTGTCATTCAAAGCCAAATTTCCTTATTGATCTTCTTCTTCTTTTTTTTTTTTTTTTAAATTTGTCAGAGAAGGGGAGAGAGAGAGAGAGCAAGCACAGGCAGACAGAGTGGCAGGCAGAGGCAGAGGGAGAAGCAGGCTTCCTGCTGAGCAAGGAGCCCGATGTGGGACTCGATCCCAGGATGCTGGGATCGTGACCTGAGCTGAAGGCAGCTGCTTAACCAACTGAGCCACCCAGGCGTCCCCCTTGTTGATCTTCTGATTAGATGATCTGTCCATTGCAATGAGGGGAATGTTAAAGTCCCCTATTATTATTATATTATTATTGATGTGTTTATTTGGTTTTGTTTTCAATTGGCTTATATAAGGGTCATAAATACTTATAATTTTTAGATATTTGTGTTGGATAGATATTTTATTTATGATATCATGTCCTTCCTCTTCTCTTACTACAGTCTTTGGTTTAAAATATAATTTATCTGATATAAGGATTAGTACCCAGCTTTCTTTTGATTTCTGTTAGCATGATAACTGGTTTTCTACCCCCTCACTTTAAATCTGGGGGTGTCTTTGAGTCTAAAATTAGTCTCTTATGTTTCTACCCTTTTAGATTACTGACTTCTTATCCAGAGCTTCTTTAAGGATTTTTCTCTTTGTCTCTGAGATTTGTAAGTTTCATTATTATATGTTAGGGTATTGACTCATTTTTATTGATTTTGAGGGGTTCTTTGTGCTTCCTGGATTTTGATGCCAGTTTCCTTCCCCAAATTAGGGAAGTTCTCCACTATAATCTTCTCCAATATACCTGTGCCTCCTCTTCTTCTTCTGGGATCCCAATGATTTTAATATTGTTTTGCTTTATGGTATCACTTACCTCTCAAATTCTTACCTCATGATCCATTAGTTGTTTATCTCTCTTTGTCTCAGCTTCCTTATTCTCCAACATTTGGTCTTCTATATTACTAATTCTCTCTCCTGTCTCATTTATCCTTGCAGTTAGAGCCTCAATTTTTTATTGTACCTCATTAATATCCTTTTTTCTTTCAACTTGGTTAGATTTTAGTAATTTTATATCTCCAGAAAGGGATTAGCTAGTGTCTTTTGTGCTTTTATTCAAGCCCAGCTAGTATCTTTATAATCATTATTTTGAACTCTACTTCTGACATCTTTCTTATGTACATACTGATTAGGTCCCTAGTAGTCAGTACTGCCTCTTGTTCTCTTTTCTGAGGTGACTTTTTCCATCTTGTCATTCTGTCCAGAGAAGAATAGATAAACAAGAGAAAAGACCAGGCTTTACTGAAACCAGAGATGACTACATGGACAACAGACATACTGATAGCCTTACCTCAGTCATTAAATAAATAAGCAACAACAACACATAATAGTGGAAAACAAAAAACTTGGGACTTTGGAGTAGGTATCCTCCATAGAAGGAAAGCCAACACAAGCCATTCTGGACCAGAAATAGTACATAGATAGGTATTTCTGGACTACAGAGTTCCCTCCTATCTTGAGCAAAGCAAAATGACAAATTCTATAACTATCAAACTGGTTGTGAGGGCTAAAGCTGTACAATCAGATGAGGTAGATTGAGTTTAAGATAAACATCATTGGAAAACTGTTAAGACTGCTGAATCATCAATTGTGTCTGAGACATCCAACTTCCACCATGCCCAGGGAGCCTGTGTCCCCAGCCAAGACTCAGAGCAGGGCCAAGATATCAAGTAATCCAGGCCGGCCTCACCCTAGAGTCTGTTGGTGGGTATGGGTCTCTTCTAATTAGCCAGAAAATGTTTTTCCATTTCTTTCCTTTCTAAGAGGAAACTCTCTCAATCAAAATGACCAGTCTAGTTAGAGATACTAACACATCCTCTGAACTATATTGTCTTTCTATCCCATTAGCAAAGATATTTCCTTCTTTCAAATATTTTGGTGTCTACCAATAGGAGTGCCATATCTTTTGTCATTACTGTGTATGGGGTATAAATTTATAGTATCCCAGGAGTAGATAGGAAGGAAGGGGTAGGCTTCAACCCCTACTGAGTGCCAGTTTTGGCTTCTAACAAGTGACCAGGATCATGGAAGAAAGTTAATATGATACTGATTTTAAAATATTGTCATTACCAAGGAAGGAAGGAATGAAGGAAGGAAGGAAGGAAAGGGAAGGCAAGGGCAGGGGAGGTGAGAGGAGGGAAGACCAGACAAGAGAGCTATAAAAACTGTTGACGACTTACTATAAGAAGAAAAAACAATAAAGATCACATTTCAATACCTGAATCATGAATCACCAACTCCCAAACTCCACATTTGAACTAGACCTCACTTTCTTGAGGCTTGCAGGGTAGTGTAGAAAATTCTGCTGACAGAAGTGTTCACAGAACTCACCCTTAAGGATGAAAAAAATGTGTGCAGAAATGTTATCAGGCTTGGAAAAACCATCTTTGGCAAAGGTAATTGTAATACCTTCCTTTCAACCATGCTTGATGACAATGCACAAGACCTTGTCTTCAGTGTATAATCTGCTAATCGTTTTGACAGGTTGTTTTGTGATCTTCATGTAGACGCCTATACATTCCTTATTCTGAACTCAGGGTCTGTTTTTTCTTTTATTCTGAAACTTGGGGAAGGAGCTGACATTCATGCAATACTAGGGGGCATGGCAATATTTCCATTAGGGAGAGGGTATAACTAGATTCTAACTGGATAAGGTATTTCTGTTCTACTTATTTACTCTGTGCCACATAATCTACATTTGTAAGAAGGATAATTAATTGAGTTTTTAATTATATTCTCCTACATTTGCTAGAGTCTACTCTCAGAAAAATGAAAGAATAATCTGCCTTCCTCTCCCCTTAGAAAGTTCTGGAACTCTCATCTTAGGGATTATCAATAGCTTTTGTATTTCCTGTCTAAATTTACCTTGCTAGGTACCAGTTACACAACCTTGTCAGCATCATGGACAAAACCTGGCAGAATGGGACTCTACCAGTGGTGGCAGTCCTCACCTAACTACAAGTCAAACAATGGTAGAAAAGGATAAAAGATAGAGTTGTAGAAGGAGGACATAGGTTAAAAGAAAGGACTTGCCCACGTGTGGTAATGTTGTCAGGGACTTGAAAAATTGGATGTTGTAATGGGTTTCATAAGTGACACTCCACTGTATAGAGGCAGTAAGATCTTTGATTTGACAAACATGTTTGCTGAAAAGAACTAAATCAAATATCAAGGTCTTGATGTCTTCAGCAAAAAATGTCATTGCATATATATGGCCTAGAGGCTGTGGAGTCATTTGCTTTGGAATGGACCATCTAGGCTTGGACAATGAGCATCCTAAAGGCAGCCATAAGGGACTGAACATTAAAACCGCTTTCGTAAGTATTTATTAACAGTGTACATCCTGCTAAATAGGGAACTTAGCTCCCATGATACCTAAATTCTTCTCACCATGTGAAATGGTGACTGGGAGCCAGATTTACTTTAAGTGGAAAATGTAATATACTTTTTCTGCTCCTCAGTGATATGGAACAAATTTATGACTTTATTTTTACTATCCCATTTAATCCTTAACACTCTTCAAAAAAGGCATTGTTCCTACATGCTGAGGTACAACAAAGTTAATATATGCTTAGTAGATTGACACAATGAAGCTAATGATAGAGAGCATTCTGGTATGTGAATAATCATAAAGGAAAGTATTGACTCATATAACTGAAAAGCCTGGGAGCTGACTTAGCTTTAGGCAGCAATGTTGATGCAAAAGCTCAATGGGTCTGATTAGGAATCAGTTTTGTTTGCAGAGTTGGGCTGTCTCTCTTCTGTACTGGATCCATTCTCAGACTTCAGGTGATGGCCGGATAGCTGCTAACAATTGAAAGCTACATTCTGATATAATTCAAGTGTGGTGTTTTCTTTCAATTGGATCATGTGTCTGTCCTTAAAATAGTCATTGTGGTCAACTCGTGAAATTCCAATTTTGGTCAACTCTGAATAGAGATGTGGGAGAAGAAAGTTTATAGAAAATGAATGAATGAAAGGTGACAAAATAAAACAAAAACAAAACAGAGGTCCTCCATAGCCCTCTTACATAACTCCTGACTTGGGGCCTTGTGAGGGGCCCGAGTAGAGACCCTGAGAGGTGGCATGAGAAATGGGATAGAGACAAGGGCAAGGATCTTAGAGGGGGGAAATACCTGGAAGATTTCTGAATTCCTATTGATGAACTATCCAATAAGTTGACTTTTCAGTTCCTAGGTCTTTTCATTTTAGATTCCTTTACCTCCATTCCAGTATCTATGACCAAAACCTAGACCTTACCACAAGGCACAACTAGCCTTCTGAATAATACAGTGCCATATACCACCCTCTGATCTCAATCTCCAGCCCTTCTGGCTTATGTCTTCATATGCCAATTCTTCAACCTTGCCAGGGCCTTCAGTGCTCTGGTTCTTCATCAGCAAATTTTTGCTGTCATTTCCTCCTCCACATTAGACTTCATGGTCCATCACTTAAGTAACATCCTAAATACTCTCATTCATTTTTCTATCATCATGCCTGTCTAGCAAAATCTCAACTCATTGTCTTTTCCAGATCTGCCCTCTGCTTAAATGACTCAGTCCTAGTGGATAAAATCAGACAAATGACTCTACAACTAATAAACTACAATAGTTTGAAATGTATTCACTTGTTCATTAATTTTAGGTATACTTATTTATTTTTATGTATACTTTTGAGTACCTACTAAGCACTTGTCACTGTGAAGCTTATATCCTTTCCTTAGTCAACGCTAACATCCTCTTCAAAACTATTTCAGATCTTTTCTACTTTCCTTAAACTTCTGTCCTCACACCAATTCAGCAGATGTACTAGATGTCCCAAAAGTAAGCATAAAGAAATGAACACCAAAGACCCTTTTCCTAGGTGTTTTGTCACAGTGTATATACCACCAAACAAGGAATTGAGCTCCCACAATATCTAAAGCCTCAGATGGGAAACAATCTCTCCCCTCTTTCCCCTCCCACTTCTCCCTTCTCCTCTCTCTCATTTTTGATCATCCAAAACTGGGAAATGTTCCTTTAACCTTCCTATTAGTTTTCATACTGTTTTGTAAATCTTGCCATAATTATTTATCTTTCTCTAGAACATAGGTCGTGTCCATCTTTCTACTGCTCTATTTCCAGTGTCTTTGGCTTAGCACCCAGTGGGCTTCCATACCCTTGGGGAACTGAAGGAACCAAGGGTGGAAGACCAGTACTGGGAGGACCCCGCTCACGGCTCCTGCGGGCAGGACCATGTCAGGGGCAGGGCTGAGCAGTGCCCTCCTCCAGCTCCCTGAAGGAATTTGCGCAGCCTCACCTCAGGGTGATGAATGTAATCTCATTGCTTCTATGAAACAGAAGCTCTTGATTCATCCTCAGAAGTTTTGGTGGCACTTTTTTGGGTGCCTTCAGGAAATTTTGGACAACCGTTGTGCCAAAGGCCCCGCCTTTTCTGTCAGTTGTACAGGGCTTCTGCCTATGGGGTCTCTGAGGGTGGATCCTCAGCCAGAGGCCTCACATCCCCAGGCCCTTTTGATTGGCCGTTGATGCACAGGGTCTTCAGAAAGCATCCTCATAGCTGAGCCTCCTGGGGAAGGGAGCTGCCTTCTTCTGTGTTTGGGGGTGGTCAATGGCACTCGTCGGCATCACCACTCTCATAACTCCTGTTTAGGAGGCTATACTGGACACCGACTTCCGGGCCTGGGGTAAATCACTGAGCTATCCCAGGTCTCAACTCTAATGAGACATATGAATACCGACCTGATAGCGTCATTGTGAGGAGTGGCTTGAACAAGAAAATGTTTTTTACACCAGTGGGGTTAAAAGGCAGTCTTGGGGCCTTGCTGCAATTGCCACATGGACTTGTTGAGTGTCCTTGTCCTGTGAGCACCTTTGAGAGGCCAAGTTTCCCAGGAATTGGGGTGCAGGCTTTGCTAGTAGGGTAGGGAATCTGAGACACTTGTCCTCACAAACTCAGGTATTGATGCATTCATGATTTATTGAAAACCTACTGTATCGGGTTCTGGGCTGGGTAGGAGCCCTCCAACCCCCACCAACCCCGATTGAACAGGATTCCCCCCTTTAGTCAGCACTCTTCTCCTACAGTCTTCTTAAGTGACTTAAGTGAGTTATACACTCAGATTAGCTATTTCAATGCTTACTTTTCGATTAAGCTTCATACTCCTCAATCCAAAAGCTTGAGAACATTCTCCATCTCGTTTACCATGGGATTCCATGCTTAACAGCTTCAAAATACACCCCTCTGCTGCCAACTTGCTTTTGCTCTTATATTTGCAATATCTGTTTGTAGCACTGAGTCAAGTAAGAAACATAAAAGCCATCTTTTTTTCTTTACTCTTTATCCTTTCCCAAACTAGTCAGTCACCAAGATTAATTTATTTTACCTCCTAAATATTCCCAAACCTGCATTTTATTTCAATTTGGTCTACTACCATGGTAGTTCAGAACTTTATTGTCTCTCACCAAAACTGTGCAGTAGCCTCCTAACTAATCTCTTACTCCAGTTTTCTAACTCTTACATCTTTCTCTTTACCAATACCAGAGCAATATTGCTGAAACAAAAGTGACCATGATACTCACTTACGTTCAAAACTCAGTGTCTCTCTATTGTAAACTAAAGTTTACAATATTTTATTGTAAAATAAAGTATATATTTACTAACATAATGCACAGAATTTCCATTGTCATATCTTCCTCCCTTCCTCTCGGTCTTTCCTTCTCTCTCTTCCTTTCTCTCTTTTTTCAGCTTTCTTTTTTTAAAATATTTTATTTATTTATTTGACAGACAGAGATCACAAGTAGGCAGAGAGGCAGGCAGAGAGAGAGAGAGGGGGAAGCAGGCTCCCTGCTTAGCAGAGAGCCTGATGTGGGGCTCGATCCCAGGACCCTGAGATCATGATCTGAGCCGAAGGCAGAGGCTTAACCCACTGAGCCACCCAGGCGCCCATCTTTTTTCAGCTTGCTTCTAGAATTTCTCTCTTCTGTGTATTTTTTGCTCCAAAGTAGAGAAAAGCTTGGTGTTGCTCCTGAAACCCCCATGCTGGTCAGTGCTTCCATGTCTTTGTTCATTGTGTTTTCTCTGTGTGAAATGCCCTTTCCAGTCTTCTTTCTCTGGATATTTCCTAACTCTTTTTCTAGATGCAATCCAGGTACTAGTAGTTCCTTCAAGAAACCTGCAGATTCCTTGGACCTGTCTCTCCTAATGAATTAAAGTATTAAATAACTGGAAGAATGATACCAAAACCCATCACTCCCCACAGCACAGATGAATACATATTGTGGCTAGAGTAGGGGAAAAGCATTCTACTCCTAGCAGACAGACAAGAATCTATCCTGGTCCCAATCACCTACATGTACTCTAAAGCTGGAGGAGAGAAAAGATCTCTGAAAAAGCACTACCTTCAAGCCATGGGCACACAGGGCCTGTGTAGGTCTGAGGCTAGACAGGGACAACAGAAAATCCCAATTATCACCTGGCTAGCAGTACTAAAAAGCAATGGGAGTCTATCAGTGGCAGAGGGGCAAGAGCATAGAGATAGATCCTCTCAGAAATGCAGCTGCATAGGGAAGGTCTAAAATTAATGGTGGGCAAACAACATTGTAAACAGCCCTGGTGAAATTCAGTTCTCACCCTCATTATTTACCATTACCTCATAGTAATTGTAGAAGTAATTAAGGCTGGTATTACATTGTGTACCACAATGGGGCAAAAACAAAAAACAACTAGCGAGAAGGTAAATTTAACCTTAGCTTATCAATAAACTCTATTAAATATATCATTCAATTAAAAGATGGTGATTATAGCATTGGACCCAATTTTGGATCATACGGTATCCATTAAAAATTATTTTAAATATAAAGACAAAAATAAAAGAATGGAAATAGAACAACCATACCAACACTAATCAAGAGAATCCTGATAATTAAGAAAATATCAAACAAAATAGACTTCAGAACAAGAAAATTACCTGAAAGAGGGACATTTATATTATATGAAGGGGTCATTTACCAACAAGATTATAAGTATCCTAAATGTTTATGCTTCTAACAAGGATTCAAAATACATGAAGCAAGAATGATTCAACCAAAAAGAGAAATATGCAATCTATAATTATAGTTGGAGATTTTTAACACTTTATTCTTAGTGACAGATAGAAAAGAGAAGAAGTGCCCTGAAGATATTCTAGCCATAAACTAGTAATGCCCAGAGCCACAGAACAGAGGGGGGAGATGTCCCTAAGAAGAGCTCAACAAAGAATGGGTGGTATCTTTCTGGAGATGAACTCAGACATTCTCTCAAAGACCAGAGATTCTAGGAGGATGGTCAATACCAAAGGATCACAACTGGGAGATTTTACGAGAGTCATTATGGTGAGAAACTTGCAAAGCTAATGGGGTATCTGGGTATTCTAGGAATTCCAGTGACCAAGGAGTACCTCTCACAACTAAAAATATTGGTGGCCCAAAATTTAGTTCAACCATACCCTAGAGAACAGTTTGATAGTAAATTAAAACTCAAGTTTGAAGTAGGGATCCAGAGCTAGCCACAGGACTGTCCCCTTGTTTGCAAGGCTCAATTGCCTTGTTTGGCTTGGCTTCTAAGTTCTCACAGTCCCATCCCAAGCCATTGGGGCCATGGCTACTGTGCATTTGATTTGCAGCTACTCTGATTGAGTTGTATTATAAATGTAAAGAACACACCAATTTCAAAAATGTATCATGAAATAAATAATATAAAATATCTCACTGATATTTTATATTGATTACTTTTTGAAAGATTTTAGCATATTCAATTAAATACATTAGTAAGATAATTTCACCTGTTTGTTCCTGACTTAAGTGTGGCTGCTTGAAAGTAAAAAAAATCACACATGGGGCTCAATTATGTGGCTTATGTTTTGTTTCTCTATATTTCTGTTGGAGAGCACTATGGTAGACCTTCTCACCTCAGAACCATTTATCTCTGTTCCAATAGGACTATGGCCAAAACCTGGAGCTTATTACCAGGGACAGTTCTACCTTCTGAAATAATATATTCTGATATCCCACCCTCTAACTTCTCAGTCCTTCTAACTTCTGTCCTCAACATGCCAGTTTTCTAAGCTTGTTAAGACCTCCATTCCACTGATCCTTCCATATACTCCCCAATCATCAGTAACCTCTTCTGTTTAATTCTTCATGGTACACAGTATAGGCCACAGTCCACTGCCATCCATCCCCACACCCATTCTATTTTTATCATTTCTATATGGAAGAATACCATATACCAATACCAAATTCTCTACCTTTTTAAACTTATCCTATAGTAAGTAGCTAATACCTATTGGATAAAAATCACACACACAGACATAAAATAAAGTACATCATTGAGACTATAGACTATATACTCTTGGTCGAGAAGGAATAGTTCTAATACTGCTGGAAAGTTAATCATTCATCATATATATACATATGTGTATATATGTATATATATATATATATATATATATATATATATATATATATATATATAAAACTGACAAAGCTCTCTGTCTCCTGTAGCTTATGTCATTTCCCTGGTCAACTGTCTTTCCCATTTTCAAAATTACTTCAGAATTTCACTTTTCTCAAACTTCTGCGCTCACCATTTTGGGAGCCACATCACCACTCCAAAGGGGATCTAGAAGTCATTAGATGGGAACTTTTTACCAACAAACATTTGCATTCCTCCTCTCCTTTAATTCCATAATAACCTTGCCATAAGGGGATAGTTGTCCTTACATTCTCCATTACAGAACGTTTCACAATATGTTTTAACTTTTGGTGTAATCATTTGCCTTGGGAAAAGGGTTCATGCCTATCCCACAGACTGATTTATCCCCAGTTTCTCGACTTAGCATCTAGCTGGTGATCAATAAACCTTTGGTGTAAGGAAGGGCAATAGAGGCTCATGGGAAAGACAGCCCCCACCTAATGTGCTCTGGGGGGAGGGACTACCCCTAGGGGCGGGGGGGGTCTCTTCACGCTTCTT